>QGMI01000944.1:0-15451 GCA_007821535.1 Lachnellula occidentalis | reverse complement strand
AAAGAATAAGGAGGGGGAAGGTTGCTATATCAGAAAAATAAGGGCCTATCCTATTCTAGCCGGTCCGTTTTCGTTTTCATCTAATATGCCCCGTAGCAAGAATGACGTAAGAAAAAGGGTTAAGAAATCTACGTTAGAATCGGCAGAAGTCTGGTACGTGAATTTCGGGACCACTCCGGCTCTATGTACTGCATTATATAGATGCAAGTGTCTAGGAACACAAAGCTAATGTCTCTTCTTCAATCAAATTAGCTAATGATTTTTAATATGCCTCTTGCGTCTCTTGATCTAGAATAGTGGCTTTACTACCTGCATAGCAGAAGGCGCAAAGTCCTTGGCAAAAGTGAAACCACTTACTTCTTTTCCTGTTCCACAAACATATATCTCTCACGACAGCTTCCCTTGCTATACTCAACAACCATGACAATCATACTCCACAGGAGACTGTGACAGTGTATGACCACATTATCTACTGACCACAAACCACAGACAATGACCAGGTGTCCATCAGAACCCCCCTACGCATCTCGTATACCCTTCCACGGTGCCCATGCCAACTCACATCCAGTCGTCAATAGATCCAGCTTGATACTATGATTTCAATGGAAATGCGGGAGGTGCAAGGGACTAGGAAAGGTCAGGGAAAGCATGACGAAGAGGAAGACGGTGATGGGTATGCAGTTTAAGGAATCATGAAGAACGTCTGGATTCTACTAGGACATTGTCGAAATAGTTGTTTCAGGGAGCGGGAGGAACTCGCAGCATTAGCACATCTCAGCACAGCACAGTCACAAAGTAGACGTTCGAGAATAGGTTTTAATACCAACGGCATTATATTGAATTGGACTTCCGTCAAAACGTGGAAGCTGTCTTGTCTATACGATTGCCATGTGTCCCCGACTGCAAAGCATTCTGTAATGTATCTAAGCAGCAATGGTGACCTCGACCTCGACACCGGCCTCGATGTTGATGATGATCTGCTTGACAACCTCGGTTGGGGCGTTAAGACTGGGAAGAATTAGTACCGTTCCAGTTGTAATTTCCAAGAGTCCACTCACTCAATCAATCGCTTGTGGATTCTCATCTCAAAGCAATCCCAGGTCTTGGATCCTTCACCACAGGGGGTCTTTCGGGTGGTAACCTTCAAGGTCTGTCCAAAGAGTCAGCATATGTTTGGCTGGGTTTGTTTGGGAACAGAGGGCCGAGTTCTCGAGGCATTCGGAAGAAGGAATATTTATAGGCATGGGTATAGTCTGACCTTGGTGGGAAGTCGGACGGGTCCCTTGGTACGGAGTTCCTTGCTCTTGGCGCGCTCGATGAGCTCCTGGCACACCTTCTCGAGGGAGTCAACCTTGCGGCTGGTCAAGGTGATACGGATCTTGTGGGTTTTCTGCGATTGTGCATGTTAGCATCGCTTCTTGTCGCTTCATATCGCAATGTCGCATTGAAATGAAGATGGATTATCTGCGCAGGGCAGTGTAAAACGTACTGGGCCCTCGCCGAACTCTCCCTTCTCTGGCTTTTGGAAAGACATGATTGTATTGGTGATGCTTCACGACTCGAACGGTTTAGTTACGGCAAAGTGATGAAGTTGATCGGGAGAAAAGGGAAAAGGGACAGAATCTCAAAAATGCATAATCGAAGCGTGTGGGCGGAAGTCTTGGCACGGCGTGGGGCTAAGCGAGAATGACTCTTATTGGTTGCCTGTGTTAGTGTCAGCCTCAGCCTTGCCATTATGGGCCTGGCCGGCGTCATGAACGAAAGAGCCATAGTGAGTCTTCTTCTTCCTAGTGATGGTGATGCAAACGAGTCACAGGACCAGAGTAGGTAATGAACAGGAAGAAAGGCCCCAGTCGTGATTGACGTTCTTTCAGACCCAAAGATAGATTCCTTCATTCTTCGAGTAGACCGACCGCTTTTCCTTTACTTTTACTTTTGTTTTTCTACAACAAGCAGCCTCCTCCGAAATGGCCTCCATACCCACCACCCTCCCCCCTTTAGCACCATTTCCCCAAGCGGCCTGGAGAAACCACCTTGTGCCAGCAGAATGGGAAGCTTGTCTCGATGCCTGGATCAGTATTTCTAGTGCACATCTGTCGTTATCCGCATCCGATTTTCTACGCATCTCACTCAAGGATGAGTCTCTACCAGTCTTCCTCACTTCTTATGCGGCAGAGACAGCCAAGTCTCACGTGGATCCTCCTTCTACGGCAATATCAAAAACCCAGCAACTACGGAAACACTGCTTTTTGCTGTCCTACAGACTTTTCGATGTTGATGCAGTTCCTGGACCCCTTCTTCATTGGGAATTCCTCGCGGACCTCAGCAAAATCTATGGCCAGCGCCACGGTTCCAAAATTACTTCGTCTGCCTGGAAAAGATCCTCGTCTTCTATAGAAAACTCTCTAGGACTGATCAAGGCATTTTTGACAAGGGACCTAGAAGCAGGGATGAAGGGTGATCTGAGCAGAGCCGAATCAACCCTTAAAAGGCTGAACCACCTTTTACACGCATCTCATGAAGCTGCTACATTTCTCGTGGCTGGCAGTGACTTTATGGATGCTCTCATAAGCTGCTATAAGCTCATGAATCCACCACTACGGAAAGCCATCATTTCAACAACATACCTATGCTTGATTGGCCTCACTGAAGGGGAAAAGCCGAAATTCTCTTCTCTTGTGGATCAGCTATACTCCCTGAAAACTGCAGCGGATACACATAAAGCAGGGCCTACGAATGCCAACGATTCTCTAGTTGCCGAGTTGGTCACTGCTACTCCAATCCTGAAGCAAGTTCAAGAGCGGATAGACTCAAGTGGATCCGGATCAAGCAGGGCAAAGTCTGTCCTTACTGCATTGGAAGGATTCAAGAAACCTGGTGGCACCCAAAGATCAGTGAGGATTCTCAAGAGAAAACTCAACAGCGGAAAGAGGGTTGCAAAGGCAGATGATAACTCTGGACAGAGGTCACATGTTCATGTCCACCGCATGAGTCTAGTATCTCAGGTCCAGGATCTCTTCCCTGAGCTTGGCTCTGGCTTTGTTGTAAAGCTCCTCGATGCCTATAATGATAATGTGGAGCAAGTAATATCTCATCTCCTCGAGAACTCTTTACCCCCTACCCTACAGGATGCCGACCGATCTGAGGAGCTGTAAGTGACCTCTGAACCAACACCATCAATTTTATCTAATACAAAGCAGCAATATGCCCTCTCAGCCCTCCGGTGACCTCGCACCAAACTTGGTGCCCCATTCCACGCCTCCGCAGCTCCCCTCTCGTCGAAACGTCTTTGACGACGACGAGTTCGACCAACTGGCAATTGACACCTCAC
Source organism: Lachnellula occidentalis (assembly GCA_007821535.1). Taxonomy (NCBI): domain Eukaryota; kingdom Fungi; phylum Ascomycota; class Leotiomycetes; order Helotiales; family Lachnaceae; genus Lachnellula; species Lachnellula occidentalis. Next base: position 12,120 of record QGMI01000944.1, on the reverse strand, counting down.
GTCTCCATTCGGCCGCCGAAACCCAAACGCAAACACTGAAGATATTTTGCAAGATCGATCCACGGCACCAGCAAAAGCGGCTATCTTGTCTGCACTAGCAGCTTTTGATTCCGATGATGATGAGCGCGACGATACCTACGTAAGCAAGCCCTTTCTCTGTCTCGCTTCCTCATTTCGCTGTATTGAAGCTCTCAAAGAGCGTTTAATTATCTCGGCTCTTCCTCTTTACAGGAGACGTGATACTAATTTGTTGCAGGATATTGAGGATGTCGGTGGCACTGTTGATTCCGCCAACCCCGAGGAAGCGACAGCTGATATAAGAGATGGGAATGATGAGCCGCTATTTAAAGCGTATACAGCTACGCCCGACGTGTTTGGAAGGGACGCTGCTACTAGAAGAGGCAATGGAAGGATGAAGCTGAAGCAGGAGACAGGCATGACGGACGAGGCGATCGAGGGGTGGGGTCTCATGTTGTCGAGGGATACGAGGCAGATGAAGCGACTCGAGGCAAAGTTCTCCACGTTTGCTGGTGGCCAGAACTCGCTTGCGCCTACCTCGTGGAAAGCAAGCCCGGCTGGGTCTGGAACAGAGGATTCTGATGTTGATGGAGGAAATCGCGGGAGAGGTGGCCTCAGGGGTAGGGGTGGAAGAGGCAGAGGGCGTGGGAGAGGGAATGTTGCAGGGCCAACGGGAGAGAAAGATACCGAGGTTGCAAGGCACAGGAAAGAAGCCAATAAGGGTTCGAGAGCGAATCATAACAGGAGAGACCAAAGAGCGAAGAAGATGGCCAGGGGTGGCTTTCCTGGGTAGGTCAACTGAAAGTGCACATATTAACAAAGCATCTAAAGCGAGCCTACACATATCTATGAAGTCAGCGGCGACAGGCTTAGAAGATATAAGTTATATGGCATGAATTGCATTAATTATATCATCCATGGTAGTAGATCGAGCTCTACATCACCATGCACCTAGTATGATGGCCGACCTGTGATATCAACATCCAAATTAATGCCGTAAGGATGTACAGATGGAATCTCGTTACTAAACCCTAAGTTTCCAAACAAAAACGCCGTAAATGATCCCACGCTACTTGCTCCACCGTAAAAATGCAGGTATTAGACAAATATATATAGTACATGTAACCCATTCGACTGCAACGCAGTATAAATCATCTCGACTAGTCAACTTCCCAACTTCCGCCTACATCAGTACTGCTTGTCGTAACATTCATTTTTTCCTTCGCAGGCTTGGGGGTTATACTGATTCCGAAGTCATCCTCTTTACAAAGAGCAGCACCATATTCCTGCTCAAAATCCCAGTATACGTTTTCGCCCTGGTTTGAGAGAAAGCCTCTCCATTCTCCAGCGGCAATCTTAGATGCAATATTGAGCATTAGATGAAGTAAATGGCTTGGCGGGCTTAACAAGATCTTGGCGGTGGTCTGCAAAATCGCTGTAGGTAAGTGTCTGGCAGTTTGTAGACGTCGTGACCGTTGCCTTCGCGGGGGAGTGAAAAGGTTAACAGCGGCAGGTAGGGGGGACAATTGTCGACGACGAGAGTTGCTACTAGTCGTGGCTCGATGCCGGAGGTTAGGTCGAATCGTTGGAGGAGTTATAGCTTCAGGCTGTTCATCGTCGGACCTCTCGGTGGCGTCGTTAATTAGTGTAGGCGTTCTTGGTGGTGGCGAGAGGCTTCTATCTGTATCAGATGATATTGTGGATTCCCATACACCAGGCGTCTTTGGTTCTTCGGATGTTGCAGTCAACTCTGATATATCTCGTGGATGAGCTCTTTTTGGAAGGATGATCTCATTATGCGGATAGGGGTAGCTTTTGGGCGATGAAGGATCGGGGTTTTGCGGCGAAGGGGAATCGAGAGGAGAGTGCCAAGATTGAACGGAGTGGAACGAATCAACGCTGGAGGAGAATCCGGAATCCGATTCAGTGATCTCAGGCCGTCCTAGGGGTGATTTTGTGCGCTGCTTCGTTGGGGTGCTAGTTATTAGGGAGAGTACTGGCGGAACTGTGATTGATCTACTACAGTTCTGCATTGCAGTTTGCCTGCTATCCGAGTCCGGCTCATAAATCAAAGGTTGGTACTTTGGCTGAAAATGACTTGTTGGGGTGATATTTGTATCGTCTGTGGCATCACTAAAAGTGTCACTTTCCTCTTCCTCCAGCCAGACGTCACTTTCCAATATTGAATTTGTGGCTTCAAGCTCTGAGGCTGGGGCTGGGGCTATTTCTACGGTGATTGCTGGGTCAGCCTTCATCTCATGTTCAAGTGAGAAACGTTCAGCCAAAGATGGTTCAGTAGGGTCCGTGGTCACATCAGTGGTGTGAGAGGGCATAGTAGTATTTGTCACTGGCTGTGCTTGGGGCTCTGAGGAAGCAGCTGAAGTTTCTGGTGATGGAGCCATGGTCTCGTGCTTGTCTCGCTCCGTAGAATGATCTAGTATGGGCGAGTTTCGGTTGCCATCTTCTTGTAGGTATGCTCCCGGGGAGCCTGCCGGCAACCTTCCTGTCGATTGTCTCTCTACGGGCTTCCACGGGCGCTTTTTTATGGGTGTCTTTGGTGCTTCCGGAAGCTCTATAACAAAATCTCGCTGGAAAGGACATGGTGTCTTTTCGAAGAGCAACACTTTTGACAGGACCTCTTTCAGTTCCTGTACCCTCGTCTTGTCCTCGGCATTTTCGTTGGGGACTTCGATTCTCCAATAATTAGGCTTTCGTATTTGAAGGACAAACTTGCTGTCTCCATCGACACACCCTGTAGAACGTTTAGAATAACATAGTACTGCCGATAGCATTGAACTGACATGATTGTGATTTGGGTAAGATTGGTCGCAGGGCATTTGCACAATTGAGGAAGGCGACGGACTCTGGTGCTCGATATATACGTAATGGACCTGTACAAAGAATAATCAATCAGCGTCTGTTCAGCTAGAGATCTTCCTCCTGCAGTTCCTCAGTGCTAGAGGGATCTGCCACGGCTGTGGAATGTTCGACGACACGTGGGTAGTGGTGAAGCCCAGCCCATTAGAAACCATAGCAAAGGTCCGCCGCAACCCAGCCTGTAGAAATCATTGTTGTGAAAGCATCGCATCTTACCTATAGCTATCGTTCTCTCGGATCGTGACACCCAAGGAAGTGTCCCTGGTGCATCTTCTTCCACAGTTGGACTCCCACGGCTCGAGCGGGGCGCAATATTGAGTTTGGTGTAGTGAAAGCGACAATGCGAACGGAAGGCAGATTATACAAGACTTCGATTTGCGGATCTGGAGTGGAGGCAGTCCGGGCCACAGGCTGACTGAAAGACCGAGTGATCATGGTTTTGGTGTGATGCTATGCTATGCTATGCTCGAGATGTCTGAGACGTACGACCTGCTTATCTGTTGCAGCCTCTTGCCGCGGGCGTCCTGCACATGGCAGAGGAAGGCGGCAACATCAATTCTCGGACTGTGGTCCTGGCTGTCTGCGCGACCGCTGTAAAGAAAGGAAGATTAGCAAAGAAGTACGGTATGGCGGGTATGGTGGGTATAATTGAGGGTTTGAAGATGCAATTCTATGTATAAGTACGGGGTACGAAGGTACAAGTACAGTAGTGCACTGTACTGTACTGCACTGCACTGCAATCCAGAAGGCTGGAAGCGACATCGACCCCACCGGGCACGCGGTACCTTGCCTTGCCTTCTCCTGCCTTCAACATACTCGTAATGCATCAAAACAAGACAATTTGGCCACATCCCCAAGATCACTTATAAACATGGCCCAAAGACCAATCTTGACCAAGGAGCAGCTTAAACACAAACTCCAAGTCTCCAACTTTCATCCCGATGCCATTTTGAGGGGCGCGCAGCTCACCATAGTGGGTGGTTAGTTATACCTAGTTACAGTTACATTGTGCCAGCCTCGTCAACCTACTGACACCAATATCTCAGCTCTGAGGGCCCTCCAGAACCCGAAACTCTTTACTTCGGAGCATTACAAGCAAGCTGCGATAGCTGTTGCCGCTGGCATCGCAATCCGACTTCTCATCTCGATTCCGGTAAGCATCATCGTCATCTTCTTCTCCTCCCCCTCTCCTTCGTGTCTTCCTTCAGACCGGCCCAGCGCTGACGTGCGGTTTTGCCCAGATTATTGGCATAAAAGTGCTGCTTTGGTTTCTGTCCTTCATTCTGGACTTTGAACATGTCACTTGGGATAACGATATCGTCAAAGGTCTGGATTTCATCCAGAAATATGTCCTCCAAGTTCCATTCTTTCTTATGACTATGATGAGATATGTTACTCCAACCCTTGACAACATGTAAGTCCTCGGATCATACATTTCTGGAAATACTAGCATACTAACAGTCCTAGGTTCATGGACTCGTAAGTACTTGTTTACTGCCCCTGAATGTTGCTCATATTCTTCTAGCTTAGCTTGGGTGGACAAGACATACGTGAGCACACACAAGACCTTTCCAATTTCCCCCTTTTCTGTTGGGGTTTTATGGCGCGTTGCCTTTTTGGCTCTCCTCCAGAAACCCTACCATTCCTCGAACTGTACATGAAGAGATCACTGACTTCTTGGACCTCAGTACGCAAAGCATGAGGGAGAAGCCCCGTCCACGTTGCGAGAAGCCTACTATCCCAATCTTCGCATGTATGCGACTAGAGATGGCAGCACGCATACTGTGAGCAAAGCTGAGGCAGTCACCATGTTCATGGTGAAATTTGGCAAGAAGGTAAGCATTTCAGTGGATTCCCTGCGAATATTTATACTCCCTAGCTCTAGTGTGGGGGTGTCACAAATTATGGGACATTCTACCAACACTCACTTACACAATCAAACTTTCAGGCAGGGATTTCGCTCACGATCTTCGCTTTGTCTTATATCCCATACATAGGCCGTTTTGTATTGCCAGCGGCCAGTTTTTACACTTTCAATAAAGTCGTAGGACTTGGACCTGCAGCAGTAGTTTTCGGAACAGGGCTATTCTTACCTCGCAGGTATCTTGTCATATTCTTGCAAAGCTATTTTGCTTCCAGAAGTTTGATGAGAGAACTCCTCGAACCATACTTCTCCCGTATCAAGTTTACAAAAGAGCAGAAAAAACACTGGTTTCATGACCGAGAGGGTCTGCTGTTTGGCTTCGGCGTTGGATTCTATATCTTCCTACGAATACCGCTCCTAGGAGTGTTGATTTACGGGATTGCGGAAGCCAGTACTGCTTACTTGATTACTAGTAAGCACCATCCTCGGAGCATTTGTTGCCTTCTCCAGACAGACCAAAATTTCCAGTCTCTCTTTATTGTATCAAGAGTGTCGAGAGACTGATACCACTCTCTTGGTTCTGAGACCTCGATCAAATATATCTGACCCCAAGAACCTGCAGAAGTTACCGATCCTCCACCATCTCCAGCCAACAGTGAGGGATTTGCTGCCAGTCAGCAGGAGTGGAAGAATAAGCATGAGTTTCTGAATCTCAAATTTTCAGACCTCGACACCCACACTACAACGCCCAATCGCTCAGACCAAGGCCAAGACCAAGACCATGACCATGACACAGTTGAAACTCAAGGAAGCTCTTCGGGTTTACCAGCTGGGGCCCCGCCGTCTTATACAGAGATGAGATCTAGATAAGATAGGTAACAGTATCCTGGTGTGTTCTGCAGGAGGTGGTCATGGCATGGTCTCTTCTCTGGAACGATGGGTGGTGATGTCAGAGGGCCAGGGGCTGATGCTGATATGTACTAGTACTACTAACTAAACACCTATACTTGGAATTAGAATCGGAGTTTGTTAGATATATGGTAATAAGCACTAAATATGGTTTTAACCTAATTAGGCTTAGTATAAAACTAGTTATTAGTGAATCCTGTAAAAGGCTCTATAGTGACGTAGGGTTCTGAAGGTTCTAAAGGTTCTAAAGGTTCTAAGGCTTTTAAAGTCTATTATATGATTATGACTTAAGTTACTACCTTTAGTATTCTAGCTATTTCTATGACTACTATTATGATTTATAAGTATAGAAGGTACTAGAATAGCGTTCTTTGATATATATAGAAGCCTTATTCACTTACTATAAGGCCTTCTAAGCTAAGCTTTCAAATTTACTTATATTTATATATATTTATTATTATCTTATATATAATCATTGTCACCTACTAAGCCTACTTCTAAATCTTATATAGTAGCAATATGATAAGGTTTATATATAGATATAAACTAGCTTCCGATTCAATATTATTAAGTATAAGGTATAGCTTCTAAATTCCTACTTTTATACTAATAGAAAAATAAGCCTAAGGCCTATATTCTTAAGACTAAGTACTAGTAAAAGTATAAGCTAGTACTTCTAGAAGCTATAATTTGATATATCTATTACTTATATTATAAGTATTATAACAATTCTCTCAAACTAAGGTGCCTATACTTTATTACTATATAGTAGTCCTAGAAGGTACTATATAGGTCAGATTTAAAGAAGTAGCTACTTGCTTTCTATTAGTTCTATATTATAATACTAGTAGTAATTAAGTAGGTCCTAAGAAGCTATTCTTAAAGAAGGAGAACTATACTTGATTACTAACTAGTTTTATAAGAAAAGCTAGTTTTTAGTACTTATTATTATATTTAAGTATAGCTATAATAAACTTTAGCTATATTTAAGATATAATCCTAGAGAAAAATCTAGTAAGTAGTATTACCTATAGTATATATAGTCTAATAAGACTAGTTAAAAGAAGGCATACTAGTTAAAAAGTCATATTATAATTTAAAAGGATTAATAAGAATTAAGCTATAAAAAGTAGAAAATAGTAATTTTAAACTAAATTCTAAAAACTACTTAAAGATCTAGTACGCTAGCATATTATATATAGCAAGACTTATTAAGCGAGAATAGAATATCTATAAATCCGAAATAAGCTATAATATAATAGACTTATTAAGTATAATATAGGTACTATATATACTACCTACCTATTAGGAAGAGATTAATATAATATATGAAAGTAGTCTAATTACAACCTAAGCATAATCTAATCCTTAGCCTTTAGCCTCAGGCTTAAGCTATAACTAGAAGAACTCTTATAGCCTTATATAGAATTAGTATAGCTACTATTAATATAAATATAGCTCTCCTTTAGCTCTATAAAGGCTAGAGATTAGTCTATTATTTAAACTACTTCTTACTTAGTAATCTTACCTACTAGTTAATACCTTATATTCTAATCTTTTTATCCTTTTTAGGTAGTAGTTTAGATTATTAAAATTATTTTATAATAGCTTCTTAGCTATCCTTAACTATATTACCTTAATATAGCCTTTACTTCTAGTACTTAGAAATTGCTAAGACTAGAGAATCGTCTAGCTCTAGTACTACCTAGGCCTAATAACCTTTAGAGGTTAATAATACCTTAAGTTATAATTACTAAGCATTAGTAAGCTATTATAACCTTTAGTAGTAGCCAACTTAATTAAGAACTATAAAGATACTAAAATGTATAATCCTATTCCTAAAAGTAATAAATCTATAGATAAAGAAATCTAGTTACTAGCTACTAAGAAACACTTACTAGATAAGAAAGTCTATAAGGAATAGGCCTGACTTATATCTATTAAGAAATATTAAAAGAAGGTTTAGAAGGTACTATACCTGACTATATCGTATTATCGGCTCTACTAAGACGGTAGCTATATGTACTAGTAGCTATACGCGACCTAGTAGGGCTTATTTATTATAGCTGATATCCTAGATCTATCCTAGAAGTATCCTAGATCTATCCTAGGTCTATCCTAAATCTATTATAGATCTATCCTAGATCTATCCTAGATCTATCCTAGTAATATCCTAGTAATATACTAGCAATATCTAGGTCTATTATAGATCTACTATAGACCTATCATAGATCTATCCTAGAAATATCCTAGTAATATCCTAGAAATATCCTCGATTTCCTTATAATATAGAAGAGAGAGAGCCTCCCTATTAAACCTATATATATAAAAGCTATAGACCCTATTAGGTATACTAGTATAGGTAAAATATGCTAATACGGGTAGTTTCTTAGGGACTAGAGAATTATACTTTATCTATCCTAGAAATAGCTAGTAAAAATATAATCTAAAGCTTAATATACTTAGTTTAACTAATAACTCTAAAGTCAAACAAGCAAAATTCTACTAAACGCTTAATCTAGAATGCTAGAGCTTAGTCTATAGGAGGATACTCCTATCAACCTTAAATAAGCTTTAGGTCTAGCATTTTAAGCTCTTCTTAGTAGTTTCCTTAATTATTATTAGTCTTAAGCTAGTAAGCTTACTCCTTATACTAATTCCTTATTTAGCTTCTCTACTAAAAATATAGTATTAGTTAGATTTCATACTATTAGACTTTAAATCATTTGACTTACTACTTTTAGAAAGTAGCTTTCTTGAATCTAGTTATATATAATAATAATACTAACCTATTATAGTCCTAGTACTAAACTTGATACATATAAGCTTATAGAAAATATAATCTAGGCCTTGACCTTCTCTTTACCCCTTTTCCTTCCCCCCTTTTACTAATAAAAAATTACAAATCTTAATTGCTACTACTAATTAGTAGCTAATCTAGATAGCAAAGTCTAGTATATGAAATATCTCTTCTACTATTATTCTATTAACTTGTAACTATCTATATATAATTATTATTATAACTCTTCTATTATAGTACTAATTCAAGTTGTATATTATTATACTACTTTAATCGTTATATTATATATCTAATAAAGCTTTCCTTTAGGAGCATAATGATACTACGCTTAAGAATCTAATAGATAAGGAATATAATATAATGTATGAAGTAAGCTCTAATTGAAGTAGTATAATACTACCTTACTAATAGTATATTACTTATAGGCCGATTTGACTATTATAGAGCTGACTAAGAATAGTAAATACTACTTTATGATAATACGAATTAGCTATCTAGCATTAGCCTAAGAGCTATATTTCTATTATATAATTCTAGATTACCTTTAGAGTAGTCGAAAAGGAGTAATATACTTGATTTTAACTCTTAGTATAGAACTAGAATAGATCCTAGAGTTTTATAAATTCGTAAGTTAAGATAACCTCTTTATTCCTAGTATACTTATAATATATTTATAGATCTAGTATCGGCATAATAGTAGTACTATCTATAATAGAGTAAAGTCTAACTTTTTTAGGGGGCAGCTAGTTGTTAATATAATAAAGTGCTATTAAGGTACTAAGTTATGTCCCCTAACTAATCCTAGGCTTACTAATTTCTATTATACTCAAATTGATTATACTTAATATGATCTACTTAACCAAGTTTCTTATAAAACTAGCATTCGACGCTCTTAATAGACTAGTAATCTAGATAATAATAAGCCTATTAGATTTGCTCGTACTGAAGACTACTTTAACCTTTTTATATAGAAGTATTAGAAGGGATCAATAGGTATAGATAGACCGTATAGTAGCTATTCTTATAATACTTTCTATCCTCGGCTTAGTCTTAATTTTAGAGATATTAACTAGTATATAGGTTATATCCTTTACCTAACATTTATCTATCTATTAACTAGTAATAGGGCAATGCTCTAAGTGATTATTCGCTTTCTTATTAGAATATATATAATCCCTAGTATAGAGAGAAAACTAAGCATTTCTAGTAGTACTTTAAACCTAATAGAGTACTTAATCTCGGATACTTGAAGATCTTTTATAATAACTTTAAGTTAGTAAATAGTTAGATATAGTTATCTACTAGCTAGTATTAAGGTACTACTAACTAGCCGAATAAAGATGATTATTATTCTACTATACTCCTGACTAATTTACGTCTTGCTAACTGCTATTTATACCCTTATCTTACTTGCTAGTAGAATGCTAATATTAGTAGGATATACTTATACCTCGTGTCTAGATAGATATAATATCTTTCGGACTAGCTATAATATTATATATAACTTTATCATTCTATATAGCCTTCTTTAGGTAGTAATAATTAGTATAGGCAAGTATCTCTATCTTCCTAGACTACCTATCTCGATTCTCTATATCTAGAAGAACTACTTATAGAAGGCTATAGCAACTATAGACTCTAGTAACTTGAATGTATATAAGTTATCCTAGTTCTATATTTAGATTATAATAGCTAACTAGATATAGTTATATTAGAAAACTATCCTATTATTTAATAACTTCTTGTAAATAATAGGTATCAAAGCTTAGGTAATACTTATACTTTAATAAATAATGTCGATTCTTTAAATAATATTATTAGAAAATGTTAAGACTTTGATTATCCGTTAGGTTAATCCTTACTTAGTATATTAACCCTATCCTAGGATTATAACTATATAATACTAATATAATATAGGTCTAGCTATCAAGGCCCTATATGATATATAATATGCTCCTGCAAATAATAAAGATCCTTAGATTACTGAAATCTATACTAAAGGTACTAAGATCATTATTATTTATATTAGCAAAAGTTAAGCTTACCTTTTTTACGACTAAAGTAATATCTAGTATAATATGACCTTCAAATACATTTATAGTATTTTTATTAAGATTGTCTTTTCAGTTTAATATCCTTCTAGTCTAGGTATATTTAAGCTAACTCTACTCTAGCTCTATAATAGCATATACTTACTAGGCTTTAGCTATTATACTTTCGCGTATCTATATTAATTAGAATATAATATCGATTTATTATCTATCTTTCAAGCTTCTTTTTAAGGCGATTTTAGATCTTACTAGGCGTATTTTCGAATAGTAGCATATGAACCTAGAGCGGCATAGCTTCTAGGGGTTTATATTTGATATATACCGCAAGCAAGTAGTAGGTATAATGCTATATATATATTCTAGTATACTACTAACATTTTAGGTACTTAGGCCTAAGACATTATCTTACTAAAGTCTTTCCTTACTATAACTAGTACTAATATATCCGTTTTATTATTATTTATTATCTTATTCATTTCTTCTATACCTTGAAGCTATTCTACGATTCTCCTTACTTATAAGATATACGTTATATCCCTTACTTGTATTCTAAAGAAGATATTATTAATATTATTAGAAAGTTGAAGATATATAGGAATAAGAAGGTTTCGAATTAGGCTAAAGATAAAGGCTAATTGATTATACTATATAGTCTCTCTCCTTTCTTCTCTAAGATACCTACTATAGAGTTCTTAGCTATTAAGTAGAATACTAATCTAGCTAAAATTAGGAATTAGAAAATATAGTAGACTAGTATATATCTACATTTACTAGGCGCAATATTATAGTAAGATAACCCTATCTAAGTATTATACTAGATACTAACTATTATTATAGTAGTAATACTTTAGATTCTAGAGATCTTAAAGCTATTAAGCGTATAATATCTATAAGTATCTTCCTATACTCAAAAGGTCTTTTAGCAATTGAGATTATTAATACTAGTTTCTATAAGATAGGTATTATTAGTCTTACTATCCTAATTATAATCTTTAACTAATAGTAATAGATCGTCAAGAGTAGTAGAGGGTTAATAGAGCTACTAAAGCTACTAAGACGCCTACAAAAAGGGGACTAGGACGTCCCTAAAAAGATAGTACTAATTCTTATAGTAAAGCTAGTAATATCTTACCTTCTACTTAATAGAGCCCTAGCCCTAGTATAGTACTTAGGAAATACCTATATTCTAAGATTAAAGTACCTTATAACCTAGAAATAGAATAAATAATTAAGTAGGAAAAATAGATATAGTTAGAAAGAGACTAGTAAAAGGCATATCTAAGAGTAAAGTTTCTACTTTTACTACTTAAAGTAGGTATATAGGCTATACCTAGTATACGTCTTATATTATTGCCATAGGATCTCTCAAGTATACATTTAATCAATTTGACTTCTAGTATATATAAGCTCTATTAATTTGCTAGTTCGAATTATTGCTAATTAAATAGATGATTTACTAACTCGACTGCCTGCCTTAAGACCTAAAAGGTCTCTACTATTACTTAATAATAAGTAAATTAATATTAATACGGATTTATATCTTATATCTCCAACTTATAATAGTCTAGGTAGAGTTATAATACTACGAAGAACTACCCTAC
>QGMI01000943.1:0-15481 GCA_007821535.1 Lachnellula occidentalis | reverse complement strand
AGAGAGAGAGAAAATAGAAAAAGATAAAAGAGAAAGAAAAATTTAGTAATAATAATAATAAACTTTATATTTATACTATATACAAACTAAAATCGGTATAGGCTCTACTAGTAGATATATTAAATAGTATAAGAGAACTTCTAGGAGGTAATAAAAACTAGTATAAGGATTTATAAAGTTATTTTTAGGAATAACCTAAAACTAGAAAATATAGATATTACTTCCTACTATAAATCGCAGCTTTCCCTTAAATAGAACGACTTACTAAGAAGTACTAGAAATCCCTAGATATTAGAAGTAATATAACTTTATAAGAAAGAGAAATATTATAAGAAGTTCTAAAAAATTAAGAAGGAGCCTTATCTTTTATCTAGACTAAGTATAAGGTAGTATACCTAAATGTCTAACTACTAGTAGAAATCTAAATAGTTAAATATAAAGTATAATAGAAACTAAACTTCTTCTACCCTAAAGTATTAGAAGAAATAGTTTAAGAAATGTTAATAGATTAGCTATAAAGAGATATCTTAAAAGAAAACAAAAAAGCTTATAGAAACCTATAGTTCTTAGTTGCTAAAAAGGATAGGAAATATTAACTTATTAATGCTATAATAGAAATGAATAAGATAATAATATAAGATGCTAATCTACTACCTTTAGTTAATAAATTCTTAAAAGAATTTACTAGATGTACTTACTCTTTCTTAGTTAACTTCTTCTTTAAATATAATTAAATAGAGCTTGCTAAATGATTAAGGGATATAACTTCTTTTATAATACCCTTAAGGCTATTACAAATAATATGGTTACTATAAAGAGTAATAAATTTAATAGTATAGTTTATGTAAGTAGTTAATAGAATCCTAAGACTATTAATTCTAGATATTGCAATCCCTTTTATAAATGATATTAGTATTAAGGAACCTTATAGCAAGTATGATAGTAAAGAGATCTATCTAGGAATCTAGAGATATATCTTTAAATACCTTATTAATTTAGATAAAACTCTTAAAAGAATTAAGTAGGCTAGAGCTTATATTAGACCTAAGTCTTAGTTTCTTAAAGAGGGAATAAATATTATAGGTTTTATCTATAGTTACTAAGGATATAAACCTATAAGTACTAAAATTATCAAGATTCTCGATTAGATAAGGTATGATAATACTAGTAAAGGCTATGCTTTCCTAGGCATTACTAGCTACTATCAAATCTAGGTTAAAGATTTCGTATAAGTTATAAAGCTAATTTATTAACTAATATAGAAGAATATAACCTAGGATTAGGAAGATGAATAATAGGAAGCTATAGAAATCCTTAAAATAGCTCTAATATCTACTCTAGCCCTATATCGTATAGACTATAGTCTTAATAGTTTTAAAATTATTCTTACTATCAATACTAGTCTAAAAGGGTAAGGGTGCACCTTAAGCTAAAGAGACAAGAAAGGCTAGCTTTAAGTAGCATAGTATAAGAATGGAATCTAGAGTCTCGCTAAGCAAAACTATAATACAACTAAGAGGGAATATTATAAAGTATATAAGGCATTTAAGAAACTCTATTACTACCTATATGAAACTTATTTTACTCTAGAAATAGACGCTAAAGTTCTAGTAGCATAGTTGAAGATTAGTGCTTTTAACTATCTAAGAGTAATAATAACTTGATAGTTAGCATATATTTAAACCTTTAACTTTAAAGTTAAGCATATACTAGGTAATAAACATAGAGCTACTAATAAGATATCCTAAAAACTAGTTATAGTAATAGATATTACTAAGTAAGAGGATAATAAGGAATTTGACGATTATCTTTTATAAGAGCTTAGAGGAGTCTACTTTATTAAGTTAGATTTAAAAGAAAATAAAAACGAGCTAGATAAAGAAAAAGAAGATATAGTCTATCTAGATAGCTTCTACCTTAAAGAATTATACTAAATCGCCTAGTTTCTTACTAATCTAAGGAAACTATAAGGCATTCTACTAAATAAATATTCTAGCTTTAAGAAGAAAGCTTTCTAATATGTTATTCTTAATTGTAAACTCTAGAAACGATTAACTTAGTAATATATAATACGTCTAGTAATTAATAATCCTAAGGAGAGATTAGAGATTATTAAATGTCTCTATAATAAAATAGGATATAAGGGTAGAGAGAGTACTTATTATAAGGTTTCTTATTATTACTTCTAGGATAGATATTATTATAATATTAAGAAACATATCTTAATATATACTACTTACTAGTTAAGAAATAGCAGATACTAGGAAGAACTACTCTATCTAATAAGACTAAATAAGCTTATAGAAAAATAGGGAATTAATCTCGTTACTATTCTTAGCAGAAATAAGTATATGATTATAGCTAGGGAAGACTTCTTTAATTAGCCTAAAGCTAAACTTATTCTTATAAAAGAAGCTAAACATATTACTAACTTTATCTAAAAAGATATTATCTATTAATATAGTCTATTCTAGAAACTTATTATAGATAGAGGAACTAAGTTTATAAGAGAAATGATTAAACTTTTTAATAAATATAACGTTAGCTAAATCTAAGTTTCTACCTATTATCTAAAGACAAATAGTATAACTAAGAGAGGGCATTAAAGGATTATAAACTCTATAGCAAAACTAACGCTTAGAGGGTATAAATATAAATAAGCTATTAAAGCTATCTTGCTTATAAAAAGAATATCAGTTTATTAACTAACTAGAGAAACACCATTCTATATTATATACGGCAGAGAAGCTATACTTCCTATTAAGGCAAAATACCTAACTTAAAGAATACTAAATTAGGATAAAGTTAAGACTTATAAGGACCTTTTAGAGCTTTATGCATACTAAATTCTAATAAGAGATAAGGATATTAAGGAAGCTAGACTTAGGAAAAGCTAATAATATAAGGAGGGTAAGGAGTATTTCAACTAAGTATATAATATTAGGAACATGTCTCTTAAAGTAGGAGATCTAGTTTTCTAGAAAGATATTATATTAAAAAAAGACATATTAAGATCTTAGAAATTTAACTTTAAATAGCTTAGTTTATATAAGATTATTAAAGTAAACTATAATAAGAGATACTTCTAGATAGCTGAACTTGATAGAATAAGGCTATATAGTACGTTTATAAGAAAGAGATTAAAGAAGTTCCTATTAAGAGATAGCTATCTATACTTTACTAATAATAAGGTTAAGAATAAGTCTAATAATAAGAAGGTTATTATTAATAGTAAAGTTAGTATAGTAGAAGAAAAAGAGCAAGGAGTAATATAATAGAAGGTCGTATTAGATATTATAGAAGGCTCTAGTAAGGAGTTAGATACTAAGAATAGTAGTTTTACTAAAATATCTGCTTCTAAATCCTTAAAAGCTATCTCTATAAAACCCTCTAGGAGTACTCTTATAAGTAGGTCTCTACTACGTTCCTCTTTATAGGAGTCTAGACTACCTAGATCTAAGTAAGATAAAGAGGAAACTTAAGAAAAGAGTCTAGAAAGTCTAGCTATTTTGCTAGAAAAATCAAGGAAATTAAAAAACTAGACTTAAAATTTAATTAATAAAAATCTAAGTAAGGAGGCTAATTCTAACTAAACTACTATTATCTATAAACTAAGGATATTCAGGAGTATGAAAAAGCTAGGGAAAGATACTTAAATTCCTACTAATTCTCCTAATCTTAATAATATCTCCTTAGATAATAATAAACTAAAGAACATTATCTATAGCAAGAAGATATTATATCTATTAGGCAGAAATCTATATCTTATAAAAACTGAGAAGAATTTAAAAACAATTAAGTAGCTAAAATAGTCTAATTTTCTAACTAAATAATAAGTAATTTAACCTTAAAAGAAATATAGAATTCCTTCAGTTTAAAGGGTTCCTATAACTATTAATAAAGTTTAACTACTAAGTATATTAATAGCTTTTAAAGAAGATAGTAATAAGTAGGACGTTTAAGTTATTCTACTAACCTTTATAGTAAAAGAGAAGTTAAAGTATACTATAGTAGAAGTTAATAATAAAGATAAGGATAAAAGCTTATAAGGAGTATAAGTAGTAGAAGAGATACTAATATACCTTTAGAAGGTTAAGGCTAAGAATAATAAAAAGGCTTAGTATTTTATGCTACTAGATAGCACATTTGATTTAAAATAGGAGGAGAACTAAGTAAATAAATCTCGGCTAGCTAGCCTAGCTAGCCTAGATTTAAGGGAGTAAGTTTAAAAGTATATTACTAACTATATATAGTATGTTTACTAATATACTTAGATTTTAGTAGTATTATACGCTAAAAAGTAAGAAAAATAGTAAAGCGATAAGGGCGCCGTAGTAATAATAGTAAATTAGGAAGGAGATAACCTATCTAATTTGATTTAATTTTAGGATAAAAAAGTGTTTTAGATACTATTTTAATATTAGATTTAGAGTATAGCAATTAAGGAGAGTCTTTACCTACTTCTATAGTCCTTAGAGGACTTTAGTAGAAGTTAGAAAAAGGAAGTAGTTACTAGTATACTAAGAGCTCATTATTACTATTAGTACTAAGAATTACCTATATAAGCGATGTCAATAAAGGCCTCTATACCTTCAACTCTATATTATAATAATAATGTGTCCTCAACTTCTAAATATTCTTTATACTATTAAAAACCTTCTAAGCTTGCTATATAAGAATTATAAAGCAATCCCTTTCCTTTCCTACTCCTAATTATATTTTCTATACTTGCTTTAAGAGAATAGTCAATTAGAGACTTTCAAGTTAGTAAATCCTTTTACTTATAATAATAATAATAATAACTACTTTAGTATAGATTCTTACTAGCAAGTCTTCATTTCATAAGTGCTCTTATACTATTATTACTACTATTTCTACAATCTTTTCCTTAAGGTTAAACCTCATATTCACCTTCTATTAGATCACTTTAAGATATTTTAACCTTTAGAAGCTTTATTATAATCAAACTCCTTATATAGCTTTAAAGCTTTACTATTACTAGATTCTGCTTTTTAAACCTTTACAATTCACCTATTCTAATACCTTCTTTTCCGTACTATTTAATACCCTAAAAAAGCGCTTCATTTTAAAATAAGTGCTTTTATAGAATCTACTAGTTTAAGTACTACTCTACCCTAGAATAAGCTTATAAAAAGCAACTCTTAAACTAGTATAATAGCTAGAATTACCCTTATAGAGGCAAAAGATAAAGCTCTCGGCCTTAGCTTAGATATACTCCTTTACCTAGAGGATTTTAAAGATATTATACTATCCTTCTAATCTAAAGATTAGTTTCTACTATAATTATAAGAAGTAGAGGTTTATAAGGTTAGTAAGATTAATATAGAAGATGCCTATCTTAAGTATTAAGAGTAGGTTAATAAAAGTACCTATTTTAAGCATACTAATTTATTAAGAGAAGAGTTTAAGATTAAGGAGGTAGATACTTTTAAAGAATATAAGAGAATCTCTAATATCAAGTTAAAGGTTAGTATAGCTAGAGAAAAGATTACTACTATATTTAGTAACTTAATAAAGGGAAAAGAAATCATAATATACCTTAATTCTATATTACTAAGAAGAAACACTTAGCTTAAGGTAGTTATCTTCTTTATAAAAGTTAATAATATAAAAGTCAAATATAAAGATATAGTTATAGCATTAAACTAAATACTATAGGCACATTTTATAAGAGGATAGAAAGGTAGTAGACGTCTTAACTAGGAATCTAAGGTCCTAGATTAAGCTATTACTATCTATAATAAAGAAAATTAGATCAACTTATTAATAAATCCTCTTTAAATAGACCTAGTTAGATATAGTATTATGTTCTCCTTTTCTAGAATCTTAGTATTATAATAGGTTAAGCTTAAAGATAAGTACTCCTAGCTCTCTAGTTTTAATAATAAGGTTTAATATAAAGATAAAGAGCCTTTTAAAGAAGCTAAACTAGAAGAAGGATAGGCTCCTAAGAAGAGAAAGAGGAACTATAATATAGTATTCTTAGCCTTAGGATAGACTTTAATTAATAAACCTAAACTAGAGTTAAGTAAAGTCCTTAGAATAGTCAATAAAGAAGGAGAGCTAGTAGATGAGACTAATAAGGAACCTGAGACGAAAAAACCATATCTTAAAGATATCTACTATTACAATCTTCTAGACTTATAGAAAGTAGAGCTAGCTAAAACTAGCAAATACGACTTTAAGTAAAAGGTAAAGCTCCTAAAAGAGGCTATATATAATAGACTAGGCGTCTATACCTATCATTTAAAACTTCTTTCCTAATATCTAATACTAATAGTTAATACTATCTCTACTAAGGTTATTATACTTTATTAACTTAAAGAAATTTTAGATATTACTATAAAGTGCTCCTCTATTAAGGAACTTATTAGAAACCGCTTAATAATATAAGAGTTCTTTAATTATAATAATACTTTTATTAAATACTACTATAAGACCTAGATTAATAACTTTATTATACTTTCTTATAAAGGCAAAGGACTAGTAAACGCGTCTCTAGCCCCTATCCCTAAAACTGCTATATAAGAGAGTAGTATTATATCTTCTACTATTACTAAGAATGAATGTCTTAAGTAGTACTAGAGAAACTACTAGTTTTTTAAGGACTCTTATAAAGAACTTGCTACTAGACTAAAGCTACAACTTAAATATATTAAGTACTACTCTAAAAAGATTATAGGCTTTAATATCAACTATAATCTAATGTTTTAATTAGTTATTTAATAGCTTATTTCATATAATCCTTATAATTATACTATCTATATAAGTTTCTAAAAAGACTATAAGAGAGACCTTTATGCTATCCCTTCTTGCGCAAGGATCTTTAAAGCTAGAGAAATTATTAATACTATATAGATTAAGAGCAATCTATATAATTTTTAAAATGCTCCTAACTTGGTCATTAATATTAATGTTTTATAAGGAGGAAAAGGAGTTTTAGTCTCTATATTTAAGGAAGTCCGTAATAATGTTATATAGGATACTAATATCAATTTTTATAATAGATACCTCCCTAAGCACCTTTATTTTCAACAGCTTGCTAAGATAAGAGGTAAGAAATAAAAGCTTAATAAAGAAAGGCATTAGATAGAAGATAAGGATATAAAACTTAAGACTAGGTTAACTCTCTATGCCTAAGTTAGAACTCTATATTAGTTTATATCTAATAATAGTACTAGTACTAAGAAGGATTTAATCATTTATTCTTCTAGTCTAATAGCCTCTTTATCTACTAAACTATATAAGAATAGCAAGAAAGTAGGCTTTACATTTAGCAAAAATAATAAGAATAGCTATATTATCTCTAAGGAGACTCTCTTTAAAGCTAACCTTAATCTTCCTACTTATCAATTTCTAACCTTAATACTTTAATAGATTAGTAACCTTTCTAAGGCACTTGCTAGTAGAATTCCTTAGAAAGACATTTAGGAGCTATAGATAAAGGTACTAAATTATAACCTTAAGAAGATATCTACATTTTAATAGAAATAGGCTAAGAAAGCTATAGCTAAAGTACTTAAAGTTTTGAAGACCTTTAAAGCTAAGGAGTATATTATATTTAAAACCTTTTTATTCTATACTTAGTAGAAGTAGGAAGATAATATCTAAAAGCTAATTAATATTAATATATAGTAGTTAAGTAAAACCTCTTATAACTATAAGTATTAGATTAAGAGCCTTACTTTAAAAGAAAAGCCTATAGCAAAAACTAAAGCTATAAATGCTACTATCTAAAAACCACGTACTTGTTTAGTAACTATAGTTAAACCTTTAAGGGATAAGGTAGTAAAGGATCCTAGAGTTAGACCTGCCCCTACTCCTAAGAAATAGATCTAACCTGTAGATAAAGGTAGACCTACTCTTGCTTTTAAGGAGATAAACTCTATAGAGGTAGAAGAAGAAGAAATCCTATATATCCCTATATTAACTAATAGTAATAGTTCTCTATAAACGATTTCTTAAGATATTAGAAAGATAGTAGAAGATCTTATAAAAGAACCTAAAGACGCTACTAAGTAATTTGCTAGAGAGAAGGCAGAAGCTAAGGCAAAGGCTACTATAGAAGAGACTGCTATAACTAATACTATTAAAGCAAATAAGCTTCTAACTCTAAAGAAGAAGAAGAGAAGTAATAAGGTTCTAGCTATTCTTATAATAGCTATATAAAAGAGTAAGCAAGTTAAGAAACTAGTATAGAAGTAGCTAGTTATTATTTGTTTAGTTAGTTTAATTACTTAGTTTTAGGATAGATAAAAGCATAAGGCTTTAAATTTATATATATAGATTACTTTTAGATAATAGCTTAAAGAGCCAAGTAGGTTACTAAATTAGAGAGAAGACATATATAGTAGGGAGATTTTATGCTCTATCTTTTACCTTCTATCTTTTACTAAAGTAGGCCGGCTAGCCTAGCCGGATAAAGCCTAGTTAGATAACCTAACTATAGTATAGCTATAAGTTCTTCTATAATCGCTAGGTTAGCTAGCTATCAAATATATACTCTTTTAAATTAACCCTTTTTCTTATTATATAATTCCTGCCCTTCTATTAGTCTTATATTTTATAGTATTATTACTTTCGCAAGTCACGTACTATAGGGACGTATGTATCTCTTATCGATCTCTTAATAGTAGATAGCAACTTATAAATAGGAGGCTATTAATAATAATAGTATATAAGCTAAGGTAAAGGCTATATAAGCTAATAAAATCAAACTATATAATCTAATACTAAAGGCTAAAGAGACTTATCAAGTCTTAAAATAGAAATATAAGTAGGAAAAGGATATAGTATTAGCGAAATCTATCTAGAAAGGCATATAGAAACCTAAACTATCTTAGCTTATAGTAATATCTAAATAAGAAGAAGATATTATAATAGTAGATATACTTATATTCCTTTTAATTATCTATATAATAAAGTAGAAGCTATTCCTAATCCTAGGGGCGAAACTTAAGTAGATATAAGCCTAAAAGATTATAGATAACCTAAGTAACTTCTTTTCGCCTAAAAAGCTTCTAAATAAGATTCTCTAGAATCCTATTACTAGAGCTACTAGATAGGAGTTTATTTTAGCCTTAAAAAGCTTTTAAGATTTGCTTTTTAAATAGATAACTAATAAGAGAAAGAAGTAACTTATAGAGGCCTAAAAGGAACTAGCTATAAAGGAAGTAGGAATTAGAGAAATTAGAGCTTAAGACTATATAGAATCTCGCTTTTATACTATTATAATACTAAAGCTTAAAGTTGATATTAATAATAAATATATAGTTAATATAATGATTAATACTAGCGCCGAGATTAATATTATAACCTAGGACCTTACTATAGCTACTAGGCTTCCTATTATAGCTAACTTTTAGCTTATACTTATTATATATAAGGGCTAGTACTATAAGTTTAAAGGAGTCTATAAGAATGTCCCTATTACTATTAGGCTAATCATATCTTATAAGCTAATCTTTATAGTTGAAAAGGCTAATTAGGTACTAATTCTTAGATAATCCTATATATATAAAACTAGATTATCTATCTATAAGAAGGATAGTAGCCTTTTTGCCTATCTATATAACTTAGACCAGTCCTAGATAGTTATAATAAAAGTTTATTTAGCTATAAATTATTAAAACTACTATAGAAGTAATATCTTTTCTTTAAATACTCCTTCTAGAAAGCTAAGAAAGGTAGCTTAACTAGGGCAAGTAAGGATCCTTTAGCGTCTTATTTATTAGAGTCTGATTTTAAAGTTAATATTTTATATAAGAAATATATACTAAAAGCTTAGTATAAGTTTAGTTCTATTAATTTTATTAATAGTATAGAAAGATATATAAAACTATAGATTTTTTTATAAAAGATGTATTTCTTTATATTTATTAAATATATAAGAAAAAGAGAGAAGTAAGAGTATTTATAGCTTATAAGCTTAGATTAAAGAAGTTTTTCTTATTAATAAGCTTATAAGGAAGGGTAAAGCTATTTAGGTTAATTTTAAGTAGTTAAAAGGAATAAAGAAGAAGAAGCTACTATTAAGAAAAGATAACTAAAAGTTTACTAAATAGCTTTACTTTAAGTTCTTTAAGATTAAGATTAGCTTTAGGTTAATATTTAAGGAATTTGAAAAGTTATAAATTAGTTCTTTTATTTTATATAAAGAGAAAATGCTACTTTATAAGTATCTTTTATACTAGGAAGTAGTCTTAGCCTAAAGGTTTAAATATTTAAAGAAGATAAGATCTAAGATAGCTTCTTTAATAGTAATTAATACTATTAACTATAAAGCCTAGCAAGAGCCTAGCTTCTCTATACTATATGCTCTATAAGTAGTAGTAAAAGATATAGTAATAGACTATATAAAAGCTAGGGTCTACAAGCCGGAGCAAGGTTCCTATCGAAATAATTAGTTCTTAGTTAAAAAGAAAGAATAGAAAAAGTACTAGATAATTATAGCTACTCTTAGGCCTAATGCTATTACTATATAAGATACTAATTTACTACTAAACCCTAAAGAGTTTACTAAACGCTTCGCTAGCAATATATACGCTAGCCTAGTAGACGTATTATTAAGGTATAATCAAATTAAGCTAGCTAAGTAGTTTTAGGATCTCTTCGCCTTTATAACTTCTAAGGGCCTTATTAGACCTATTTGCCTATCCTAGGGATCTATGAATATAGTAGCCTAGTTTATTAGAATTATATATATAATCATTTTTAAGGCATCTAATATAGCTAAGCCTTTCCTAGATAATATTAGAATTAAAGGACTTAAGATAGATTATAGTAGAAAAAAAGATATACCTAGAATTAGATACTATATATAAGAGTATATCTAGAACTTAGATAAGGTCTTATATCTATATAAGTAGGCTAGGCTTACTCTTTCTATATCTAAATCCTAGTTCTATATTAATAGCATTTTAATTATTAGTTATATTTCTATATTAGAAGAAAGGCTTCTTTAGATATCTAAAGTTATTAAGATCTTTAAATAGCCTAAGCTAATAAATACCTTTAAAGCAAAGGCATTTATTAGCGTTTATATCTATTACTAGATTTAGGTTTTACTTTTTACTTAAATAGCTATACTAATTTACTACCTTTTTTAAAAGAATATAGTTTTTAGCTAGTTATATAAGTATAATTAAGCTATATAGACTCTTAAATACGCCTTAACTAGCGTACCTACTCTTGCCTCTAGGGACTATATAAAAGGTATAGGAGTATTTATACTTAATATTAATACTAGTAGATCAGGCTAGAAGGCGAACTTAGATTAACTTAATAGAGAAGGCTAGAGAAGAATTATTTGCTTTAAGAGTAATTAGTAGAGTCTATAAGAGGCATCCTATAATACTACTAAATGAGAATACTATAGTATCCTAAAGGTATTAAAGAAGCTTTAATATTAGCTATATAGTATTTATTTTATCCTAGAGATAGATACTATCTTAATCGCCTAAATTAATAAAGTAGTATCCGACCTTCCTAGGAGCCTACTAATAAGGTAGTTAGCCTAGATCTAGCTATTTAACTTTAAGGTTTACTATATGCCTAGAACTAAGTATACTACTACTAATAAGCTTTCTTATAAACTATATATAGTATTAGATAATCTAGATAATACTAAAAAAGAAGATCTTAATAATTTTATTAATACTTAGCTTTTCTTGCTTAGTATTACCTCTATTTAAGCTAAAAATGCTTCTAGTAATAACTCCAATTCTAAGAGATCTATGCTAGAGCTAGAATAAGCTAGTTTAGAGAATGTTTTAGAAGGCAATTATTTTATATAGCTTTAAAAATATGCTTTTTATCTTATTATACTTAAAAAACCTATAGAATTAAATAGAAAGGAGTTTTTATGATTTAAGTCTAAAGTATTCTCTTTTACTATTTATAATAAGATTCTATTTAAGCGAGGCTTAAAGAATAGACTTTCTAAGAGAGTTATTAATAATCCTAAAGAAAAGGCTACTATTTTTAAGGAATTGTATAAAGGTATTAGTAGTTATAAGTACTAAGAGATAATATTTACTCTAATTGCTAATTATTACTAGTAGAAAAATATATAGATAGAGATAAGGACTTATAAATAAAGTTATCTAGAGTATTAGATACGCTAAGTATAGAGAACTAAGAGCTAGTTGTACCTAATATTTATCGATTTTTAGAAAGAAGTAATTCCTTTAAATATAATCTATATGCCTTTCTAATAAGATAAGGACTATCTATTTATTATCTAAAATAGAGCTTCTAGCTAGGTTAAAGCTAGAGCTAGTAGCTCTACGTTTATAAGAAATATTACTAAATTCTTATTTAAAGATATTATTTATTATTATAGTACTTTTACTAAGATTCTAATAGATAGTAGATCTGAAAATCAGATACTTATAGATGAATTAATAATAATATATAAAATAAAGCATATTACTATCTTTATATATAATACTAAAGCTAATAAGATAATAGAGTAAAGGCATTAGCTAATTAAAGATATATTAGCTAAATTAATAAGTAGAAGTATTAATAACTAGGTTTTCTATCTTCCTTCTATTTTATAGGCAGATAGAATTATAATATAGAAGATAATAAAGTTTTTACTATATTATCTAAAGATAGATAAAGATCTAATCTTTCTAATAAAGTAAAGGATCCTAATTTAATTAATTTTGCCTTAAGATATAGTTAAAACTATAGCTAATCTACTAGCTATATATATATAATAATTTAAATACTAAGATAAGAATATTACTAAGGTTATTAGGATATTAGAATCACTACATGCTGCTTCGCAGTCATGTGACTTAGCAGGTGCTAAGTCAGCAGTATAGAGACTTAACTTCTATAATATAGAGCTATTATTAATATAAAGCAATATTAACTAGAACTAATAACTAGTCTTACTATATAGTATAAGTAATCTAATATCTATTACTTATAATACTAATACTAATTAGTAGTAATCTTATAGGAGATACTATAGAGTAGTAAGGTTTTAAACTAGAAGAAGTAGAATTAGACATAGAGGTCATTATAGCCTAAAGTATCTTATTTTATACTAAGAACCTTTAATAACAAATCTGCAATTCCTAGAGGTTATTATAGCCTAAAGAAGTAATTATAGACCGATTTATAGTTTTCTAAAGGTTATTATAGCCTAAAGGAGAGCTATAAAAAGGACTATTTAGTTAGTTTAGGACGCTAGAAGTTATTATAGCCTAAAGGTGTCTACATCTATTACATAAAACAATTAAAGCTTTATAAGTACTAAAGGTCATTATAGCCTAAAGGAGCGCCTTATTAGAAAGTATTATATTAAAGAATTATTATAATTAAAACGATTTTCACCCTTATTTTACTTTAAAAACCTTTAAATTACCCTTTTAAATTTACTACTTTAAGGTCTAAAAATATCCTTAGAAAATATAAATACTATATAATAATAGTTTAGGATAGCGATCTAGAGAGAGAGAAGAAGGAATAGACTAATCTACCTAAGTCTTCCTAGCTAGAGTAGTAGGATATAGCTCCTAAATCAACGTTTTTAAAGCTATTACTAGCGCCTGAGAACTTATGATATTGCCTACTTAAGATATTATAATTATCCTTTAAATATATTAATCTAAATACTTAAAGATAGATAATTAATATACTACTTAGCGACTTCTACTTTCTAGATCTTGATAGAATCTACTCCTTTAATATTACTAATTACTAAATAAGGAAGATTAAAGACGACTAGCTTTAGGGCACTTTTCAAGCTAATTTTTTAGGATAGACTATAAAAGACTTCATATACTATGACTATATGATAGTATATACTTTAAGGAATACTATAGTAGGGAGATTTTGCGCTCTATCTTTCACCCTCTATCTTTTACTAAAGTAGGCCGGCTAGTCTGGCCGGATGAAGCCTAGTTAGATAACCTGATTGTAGTATAGCTATAAGTTTTTCTATAATTACTAGATTAGCTAGTTATTAAATATATACTCTTTTAAATCAATCCTCTTCTTTACTATATAATTCCCGCCCCTTTATTAGTCTTATATTTTATAGTATTATTACTTTCGCAAGTCACGTACTATAGGGACGCACGTATCTCTCATTAACCCTTTAATATTAGTAACCTATATAAGGAGTTAAAATAGACATTAATAAAGTTATTATAACTTTATTATTCTAAATGATTTATAGTTAAGGATAAGCAAAAAGTATTTATTATACTAAGTAACTAACTAAACTAAAAATAGGAAATAAGATAAAGTAGGAAGTGATTTAACTTTAAAAAAGAATAGAATAAGTTATAACTAAAAGCTTTAATAGATTTTATTAATTACTAAAAGAAGTTATTTATATTATTAACTAAAAGATAAGATTTTAAAATAGTTAAGTATTAAAACTATATTATTATATAAGATAATAAAAGTAACTAATAAGAATTTAGAAAAGCGAGGCGCTTTAGGCATCTTTTATTTCCTAATAATAATATAAGAGTTATAGAAACCTTATTAGACTAAACTAAAAACATAGCTAGAGGTAACTTTAAGATATAAATTAAATATTACTAGATAGAGAATTCTATCTAGAGTCTTATAAAGTAGGAAAAGGGCTTGCTTTAAGATTAGAAAAAGGATAGTAAAAATAGAAGAATTAAGACTTATAAACTTTTATCTCTTATAGTTAAAAATACTATATGTTTAGTTAGGGAGATTAAAGGATCTCTTTATTCTTATAGTATATATAGTTAGTAAAGTCAACCCTCTAATATTATAGTTTAAGAAAGGCATAAGCTAATAGGAATATTAAATCTAATAATAATTACTACTATTACTAGAAGCTATAACTATTAATATACCTCCTTTACTAAGCACTTATAGAGAACTAAGCGTAGCTTTATCCTTTAAAGATACTTAGACTTAAAATACCCTTTTTAGATTCCTTTCCTAAAGCTTAAGCTCTTTTAAGAGGAAAGCTTTAAGAATCTTAAGAAGAGTTTCTATTATAATAAGTTTTACTAATCTTCCTTTAATAGGAACCTTATAAGAACTAAATGCTATTACTAATTAACTTGATAAAAGACCTTTATAATCACATTCTTATTATAGAAGAAAGCTAGCAAAACGCTTATATTTATTAGCTAAGACCTTTTAGCTTACTTTGCTTTAACTAGGTGACTTATTATAATAACCTTCTAAGCAACTACTAGTACTAAAATAGACTACAAGTCACGCTAACTAGAGCTCTAACCTTTAAGAAAGTAGAAGCTATTAGAGAGTTCTTAAATAAGACTTTCTATTTTAAAAGAAGGGCAAATATAAAAGGAAACTTATTTATAAAGTATTTATAATAAAAAGCATTTAAGAAAACTAAGTATAAATAGATCTAGTAAATAAGAACGTTCTTAAAAGAAGTAGATTATAAGAAAGAGGTAATTATTAATTATATACTAAATCTAGA
>QGMI01000942.1:0-15498 GCA_007821535.1 Lachnellula occidentalis | reverse complement strand
TAGCATTTCATCCTATATATATATATATAAAGTGAATTTGATTTCTAGTAGTAAGAAGGCTATAAATCAAGTGATAAACTAGCTAAAAGTATTACATATTGCTTTATAAAGCTTATTTAGGTTATAGAAGTAATTTCAAGTAGTTTCTACTAGTAGTAGAGGTTAGTAGAATGTTATATAAGGTTATATAAAGCTAGAATTAGCATATAGAAGCCTAATTAGTTAGTAAATATCAATTTAGGAGGTGTAATAGGTATGACTAGATTTATAGACTTTTAGAAATAATAGATAGATTTATAAACTTCTAAAAATAGTAGTAGGTATAGATATAAGTATAAGTATAAGTAAGAAGGTTTATAGCTCCTTTAAACGTTACTATTTAGACTAATGCTCCTAATAAAGAATATCTTTAAAAGCGTTTAGATACCTTATAAAGTATTATATTATACTAACCTAAAAGCTTATAACCTTTTAGAATTACTATAAGGTATCTAAGTATATATACTAATTGCATTAAGGAGTCTAAGTATAGAAAACATATAGATGAGACTATAGATAGAAGCTTCGCTTAGTGCGAACCTAAGTCACGTGACATATCACGTGACTAGCTCTTACGCATTCTAGCGTAGCCATTTCCTAATTCAACAAGATAGATATATATATAAAAAGTTATTAAGTTTTATATTTATTCTATTATAGCCTAATTAGAGTTTATTCCTATACTATAATCTATTAGCTTATATAATTTACTTAAGCTTAGCAATATCTACTACCTTCTTATTATATGCCTTTAATAGTATATTAAAGTCCTCCTAGGTCATACTAGGTTTATAGTCTAGATATATTAGATTAGATAGTAGCTTGAAATTAGATATCATATTATATAAATTTTCCTAGCTATCTAGTAGGCCCTTTCCTACTAATATAGGTATTAAGAAAGCTAGAGTTAATAGAATAGGCGTTGATATAGTAAGTACTAGTATGACTACTATCTTACTACTAGCTATTAGATTAGTAGGCATATTACTACTAATTATAGTATCTAGAGTAGCCTTTTATAACTCTTATACTAGGTTAGTAATTTTAGATATATTTACTTATAATCTAATTATTATTAGAATATCTACTAGAGCTATAGTTCTAGTTCTAACTTATAATATTATAGTTATTACTTTTCTGCCTATAATATATCTAATAACTAGGTCTCTTAGAATAGGAATCTATAAGAGTATAGTTATCTTATATTCTCTATTCTAATTAATACTAGTATTATATATAATAGTAATAGCATTTTAGAACGTTGCTTGATTAGTAATCTTAAAGTAGACTAGCCTTAGAGCTATACTCCTTCTCTTTATTGCCTAGCCTATTTCATATATCTTTAGGCTTACTTTAATATTAAACTTCTTACTAATTATACTATATATCTTATCTTAGGCTAGATATATTAGTAATATAAGCGTACTTAGATATAGTAGGTATTTCTTATAATTAAGCATTATTAAAAAGATAGTTTTATATCGCTTTACTAGATCTTCAAGATATTATAGTAGATACTAGCGCAATTTGATATTAATATAGAAGAGGTCTAAACTTAAAAGCTTTTCTATTATATAATATTAGTTAAATAATTACTTTTTATTTAATGCTTCTATTATTACTAGAAAGTCTACCTTTATATAGCCTAATATATTATTAGCATTTAGCTATATTATAAACTATTATATAATATATAATATATCTTCTATTAAGTAGCTAGGCAACTTAGTTTCTATATCTTTTACCTTCTTCTTATTTAAGTCTTTATTAAGTATTAGTAAAATTTCTAATTATAGAAATTAGAGACTTATCTTAATTAATAGCTATGTCTAAACTTGTTCTAGCTTCTAATATCTCTTAATCTATATCTTTTTAGGTTATAATTAGTATATAGACTAGAACTATTCTTATATATATTATAGTATACTTAATAGCAATTCTATAACTAGAAGCTTTCTAGTACCTTTATATAAACTTATACTTATAAAGTTTCTAGTTAGATATAGAAAAGTTAATTTATAAAGATAAAGGTATAATATATAAGTATAATATAAATTAAATAATATTTATTTTACTTTAATAGTATATTAGAATGAATCTTTTAGGAAGCCTACTAATTAAAATTAGTATAATAAATAGAAAAGGTCATATTAGACTACTAGTAAAAACAAGTTAGATAAATAGCATAGGAATATAAACTTATTAGTATATATAAAATAGGAATATAGTATTAAAGTAAATTTACCTATCTGCTAAGTATATAATTAATCTTATAAACCTCTTTTATAACCTTTTCTAATAAACCTCTCTTATAATTCTCTCTTATAACTATCCTTTTCTACTTTTATAACCTTCTTCTTATATGCCCTCCTATAATAGATACTATCGCATTTAATTACCTAGTATAGTATAATATATTAACTAGTATCTTATATATATTTATCTTTTAAGTAGTATTTATCTTTTATCTTCTTTAATCTATACCTAGATTATATCTTATATTACTACTTTAGATTAACTTCTAGCTTCTAGTTATCTCTTATATATTATATTACTAGATTAGTAGGCTTATTAGTTCTTTATACCTATTTCTTTTACTTAAGCTTACTAATAGTTATTCTATCTTAAAAGAGAAGAGTAATAGTCTAAAATACTACTTATTAATACTATAGTCCTATTTCCTTTAAGCCTAATTTTACTACTATTTATACTATTCTCTTATAATTCTAGTAAGAATATAATCTGCTTTTAGTTAAATACTTCTAGTTATTATAATTTCTCTACCTAGGATAATACTTTTAGAGACTATTTAAACCTATAAGGTCTTTTTAAGAAACTCGTCTTTAAAGTTATTAGACTAAAGCCTTATATAATAGTAGCATATTAAAATGCTACTATGATATCCGTTTTTTCTATATATAATAAAATAAAAAGTAGCTATATAACTTTTAAATAGTATCTAGAGATTGCAATTAATATTATATAATAGATTATAAAAGAAAGTAATCTCTTATAAGCTAATAAGGTAAGACTCTAGTTAGTAAAGGCATATACTACTATAGTATCTTAAGTAGTTAGGATATTAAAGAAGGCCTAGAATATAATAGTAAAGATTAAACCTAGCATTTTAATAACTAATAATAATATCTAACCTAGTCTATTAGGATCTACTATAGGCTTCTCTAGGGCATTAAAATCTACCTTGCCTTTATTAAAGCGCTTATTAGTATCTATTTCTTCTAGTAGTTTAAGTTTATAACTAGTAGTAAAAAGAAGAAGTATTATCTAAATTATAGTTGCTAGAGATATTAAGCTCGCTCCTACTTTTAAGATATACTCTACTACTATATATAATAGTAGTAACTAGCTTCTACTAATACGCCTATTATATTACTATAATATAATCGTCTACCTTTATACTAAGAATTTCCTAAAAGATGTATTATCTTATATTCTTATTAGTATTAGCTTGATTCTCTTCTTTAAATATACTAAAATAGATCTTAAAGATATCTATAGTAAGTACTTAGACCTTATAGCATTTATAGAACTTTTTAGGTTAGTATATTTAATATATCTAAGAACTAATATATAGCTTTTAAGATATAATTCTAGTAGGGCTAACTATTACTCTAATAGTTTAAGTTTAGGTATAATCTAAGATATTAATAATTTCTAAGAAGCTATTTATATATTATACTAGAATAGAAGGAATACTAGAAATATTATATTAGATACTATATTAAAGTTTAAATTAGATATGTTTTTATAGTTAGACGAATAGTATTAATATAGATTTAGGTAATAGATATATAAACACTTTATTATATTAGTAGTATATTTACTTTATAGAAATACTAACTTTATTCTCTAACTTACTTATAATTATATTCTAGTATAATTCTATCCTAGTATTATTTCCTAAGTCTTTAAACCTTATAATTACTAATAAACCTTTATTATTTAATATTCTTATATTTTTAATATATCCTTTTATATTATTAATAGCTAGCCTTATATTCTTATTAGTCTGATTTAGTAATAAAAAGGTAATCTAGAGAAATATACCTATAAGCTAGTAATTTATATACCTATTACTAAAATAGTTTTTATCTAGACTTTAGAAATTCCTTCTTTATTATCTTATATCTACTACTTATAGATATAAGATAAGCATTCTTTATATATTAGATTTAGCTTCTAGTAAAGCTATTCCTCTTTCTATTTAAGGTTAGAATAAGATTAAAATCTAGATATATTTTAATATAAATATTATTACTTAGTATTATAAAAATGTCTTACTATTTCCTTAGTATATATAAGGTACTAGCTAGAAGTATACTTATACTTATTACTTTATTAGAATAGACTAGTTAGCTAGAAGAAGGAGTTAAATCTATAGTTATAGCTTAAGATAGATAAAGCGATTAGAAGAAAGATAAAGTTAAATCTATAATTATATCTTAAGATAGATAAGATAATTAGAAAGGAGAGAAGAAAGTTAGATCTATTATTATAGCTTAAGATAGATAAGGCAATTAGAAGAAGGAAGAAGGAATTAGATCTACTATTATAGCTTAAGATAGATAAGGCTATTATATTAAAAGGAAGGATAGTAAATATACTATTATACCTAGAGATAAATAACCTAATTATATAAAGAAGGCTATTACTAAACTAAACTAGATAATCTATAGTAGTTCTTAAATAGGAGTAATATATAGTAGTATTTAAATAGGGCCTTATATAATTAGTAGTATATATATTCTATCTATCCTATTTAGTATCTAAGAAGGAGCTAGAGAAGTGCTTTTAAAGAGAACTATAAGCTATAGTAAAAATTAGAAGTCTTATAGCTAAGAAACTAGAATAAGTAAGATAGGAGCATACTTTAAAAATAATATAAAAGGCGTGCTTAGAGTCTAAATTAGAGCCCCCTCCTATAGTAAGATAGGTAGTATATAGTTATTTTTACTTTCTAGTAAATCTTAAAAGTTAAGAATTACCTACTTTTAGTAGTAGGCTATCGTTTTCCTATATATATTATATTAAATTATTTTATAAATAAAAGTATATAATAGTATAATTTGATAAATTAAGTATTAATAAGTCTAAGATAGGCAAATTTAAAATAGGTAGGTCTAAATAGGCTAGTCTAAAATAGGCAGGTTTAATAAAAGGCGGTTTAATAAAAGGCGGTTTAATAAAAGGCGGTTTAATAAAAGGCGGTTTAATAAAAGGCGGTTTAATAAGATAGTTTAATAAGATAGTTTAATAAAGTAGTTTAATAAGGTAGTTTAAATATAGGCGGATTTAAAAATAGATAGGTTTAAAAATAGGAAGTAGGTTAAATATTATTATCTTATTTAATATTCTAGATCTAATATTATAGATCGCCTAGTCTAAATAGTAACCTTTAAGTAAGAAGTATCTACTAATTCTCTTAATCTAGTTTATAGTTATAAGTAAAGTAAGGATATTAATCTTAAATTAAATTAGAATAGTAATTCTTAATTAACTATAAGTAGTATAATCTAAAATGCACTTATATCTATAAAGGTACTAAACTAAAAAGTATCTATCTTTACTAAATTTAGCTAGAAGTTAGAAGCTAAGTAGAGATTAGAATCTTAAATCTACTAGCTAATACTTTAATTTATTAGGGCCTTCCTTTTACTTATTACTCTCTACTATAAGCCTTAAAGCAGTTTAGAGGAGATTGCGTTTTAGACTATAAAGAGATTAATCTAGCTAGTTATACTAAGCAAGCTATAAGCTATTAGTAGGCTGCTACTAAGAAGGAGATAGTAGCAATTAGAGAAGATAGTAGCTTTATAGAAAGTATAAGACTAAAGACTCTAACTAAGCGTAGTACTAGTAAAAGTAAGTACTTATATATCTATCTATTTAATAATATATTTCTTATAACTTATAGTTAAAGTAGAGATATCTACCTAGAAGAAGAAAAGGGTTATAAAGAAGAAGGCTATAGTTATAGAAGAGGATAAGGAATAGGTAGAGGAATCTATTTAAGTATATTAGATTATAAGTAGATATATCTTTTATAGATGATTTTAACTTAGTAGAAAGCATTTACTATACTAGTAGAATATTACTATTATGAAATAATTACTATTAAACTATATAACTTTAATTTAAATATAACTTATTTACTTTATTATATATTTAGAAGAGATTTATATAGAACTAGGCTTATAAGAAAAATAAGTTTATTAGGGTTATATATTAGCTTTAGAGTAGGAATATTATTTATTATTATATAAGCTTTATCTAAGATATTATTCTTATCTAGATTAACAATTCTAAGAGCTATCTAACTAATTATATAATATCTAAAATTTCTAAGTAAAGGAATAATAAATAAGTAAGCTTAACCTTATCTATATTAATAATCTAAAGTATAATAAGATAAAAGAGTATCTTAGAAATAAGGCGTCTAATATATTAATATTAAGTATAACCTTCTCTATCTATAATCTAGTCTGCCGAATAAAATAAAACGTTTTAGATAGGCGAATTTTCATAGATAGAGAGGGAGGAGTAAATATTATATAATTATATTAATTAGTAAATCTATTTAGTTAGTATAGTATTACTATTAAGGAATTATTCTACCTATTTGTTCTTTTATCGCTTAGAGATAGTATTTTAAGGATATTAAAGTAATACTTTAACTCTTATTTTTTAATAGATCTAGCGCTAATATAGCTTATAGCTAAGGCCGGCTAGCTAGTACTATAAAGTAATCGGAGAAGTCTATATAAAAGGTTATACTTATTATAAGCTAAATAAGGATTATAATCTTAAATTCGATTAGAATAGTAGTAATCGGCCTACTAGTACTTTTTGCTTAAATGCTTTTCTATCTACTAGAAATAAAATATATCTATCTTTATATTAAATCTTTAAAGAATCTTAAAATATATAATATTTAAAACCTTTTTAACTATCTAAATATTAAGAATATCCTAGGATAGAGTAAGATAGTATAAGTGTTTTTAGTAAGAATATTTTTTATAATATTACTTTTATTATTCTATTAGTCAATAAATCTATTTAGTCAGTTTAGTATAACTATTAAAGAATTATTCTACTAGTTCGTTTATTTATTACTAAGAGATAGCTTTCTAAGAATATTAAAGCTATTAGACCTTTATTCTTTTATTACTTAAAAATAGTATTTATTCTTTTATTACGTAAAAATAGTATTATAAAAACATAAAAGTAATATTCTAACTTTTTTTTAAATAGATCTAAGTTATAAGCCAAGTAGGTATCATAATCTTAAATTTAATCGGAATAGTAGTAATCAGCTAATTACTCTATACTAGGCCGTATCTAAACTCTAAAAAGTCAAGCCTTTATCTAGTAATTAGAAGAAGTGATTCTTAAGTTTATAATATATTTTAATATATAAGTATATACTAATATCTTTAAGCTTTAAATAAGCTTACTATTCTAAAAAGGGAAGTAGGATATAGAGAAAGGTAGAGAGAGTAATAATAGATATAAGACTAAAAAGAATAATATAAGAGCATAATTTAAAAGTAAGTCGTTATAGATAATCTAGACTTTCTTATAGAATTACTTTATTAAATAATATTACTATTAAGAAATTATTACTATTAGAAGAAAAATATATATAATTCTTATAATAAAATGTTAATTATAGAAATTCCGTTTACTTTATCTACTAGTTAGAATAGATTAATATAAAACTATACCTTTATAGATAGTAATTTCATTTAGGCCCTAACTCGTTCTTTTATAGCCTTAGTATATAGCCTTCTTTATCTTCTTCTTTTTATCTAAATCTAAATAAAAGAATTAAAGGCCTATCTAATAACTTATATAGTATTTAAAATTCCTAAATTAAGGAATAAGTAGTATATAGATAGGATATAAGAGTAAGAACTACTAAGTCTATTTAGAATAAGGTTTAGACTATAGAATCCTATAAATAGAATACCTAATTAGTATAATATACTAAATATCTATAATAGTTTTCTAAGAAGCAACTTATTAATCTTAAGATATAGGCGACTTTAACTTTAATCCTAAATACTAGCTATTATCTTAAAGTAGTTAGATCTTACTCTAGTAATTATATACTATAAGTTATAATAATTAGTAAATAGTTGCTATTAGGAAATAATTCATTTATAGTAATATTTACTATTATTACTTATATTAACTATTAGGTATATCTAATAATTACTAAAGACTAAAAATCAAATTATATATAACATTTAGACTATATTCCTAGCTTTCTAAGATTGAAGGATAAAGACTTTTATATTAAGCTAATATTGAAACCTACTAATAAATAGAAAATTTTTAAAGTAGCTATATAGAATACATATCTAGCTTATTTTTAGATTGTCTATCTTAGATTTATAGCTAGAAACTATATAGAATATAAGGTTATAAGATATGCCTACTAGCGTTCTACCTAAAAGCCTGCCTTTATTTTTAACTTCTATTTTTAAAACTCCTTTTTTTAAAACCTCTCTTTTTAAAACTACCCTTTTTAAAACCCCTTTTTTTAAAACCTCTCTTTTTAAAACTACCCTTTTTAAAACCCTTCTTTTTAAAACTACTCTTTTTAAAACTACTCTTTTTAAAACCTTCCTTTTTAAAACTACCTTTCTTAAAACTACTTTATCTAAAACCGCTCTATTTAAAACTTTCTTTTTCAATCCTATCCTTCTAGATCCAGGCTATAGACCTACTAAAGTTCTACTATATAAGTAATATTTCTATTTAATAGTAACTCTTATTATTATATTAGGTAATTTATTTATTAGATATAATAAAATCTATTATATTAGATAATACCTATATAGCTTCTACCTACTTAGTAAATAGAAGAAGGTTAGGATTTATTAATAATAGGAATGCTATAAAATTAAAGATACTAAATATAAGAGGCATAATAGTATATATAAGAGGTTTATCTTACTTTAAATATAAGGCCTTAATAGTATTTTCTAAGAGCTTTAATAGCATAAATTAAAGGCCTGTCTAATAATATATATAGTCTCTTTTCTTGCTTTCGTATACTTTTAATTAGTTTGCTAGGTTTATAATATACTCTTATATACTTCTAGTATCTAAATTGCTCCTATTTAAATCCCTACTCTTAAACCTATCCTTCTAGATCTAGGCTATAGAAACCTACTAACATTCTACTATAGGAATAAATATATTAATATATTTAAAAGGCCTTATTACTAACTTAGAATACTAACTTAAAATAGATACTAATATAAAAGAGTATAAGTAGATCTTTTAGTATATTAATTATAAACTCAACTTATATACTTATATAGACGACTAGTAGTACGAACTTGATATATAGTAATAAGTATATTATACTTAATAAGAAAGAATTTATTAGCTAAATAATTTATTAACTAAACTATTCTATTAACTAAAATGATTTATTAACTAAAATGATTTATTAACTAAAATGATAAAATAATAATATTAGGTAAGGATAGTACTATAGAAACATATTAGATATAGAATAATAATTAAAGATTATTCTTTTCTATCTTTATTAATCTATATAATCTAGAACTAACTAGATATAGAATAGTAGTTAAAGACTATTCTTTTCTATCTTTATTAATCTATAGAACCTAGAACTAGCTAGAGATTACTTAAGTAATTTATATTCTAATCTCTACTACCTTAATAACCTTATCTTAATAGAGTAAAAGGAGGAGTAATATATATTAGTTAGATAGCTATAAATAGTAGGTTATTACTATAAACTTAAATATAAAAACATTAACTATATCTAATAGCTCTAATAAACTAAGAGGAGGAAATATTTATAAACTAAAATAAAGATAGAAAGCTAGAATAATCAAATATCGCCTTCTTCTTAGCTTTATAAACTTTTTATAAAAGAAGACATATATATCTTTATAGATATATATCTATTTAAGTATGAAATCTGCTATCACACTTATATTTACTATTATTCTATATAAATAAAATAAGAAAATCGACGTGTAAATAATATAAAAGTAGCTAATTTAACTTTCTAAACTTATATATAACTTTATAGTATTAATAAATTAAATCTAGAAACGTTTATACTATAGTATTATTTTTCTTCTTTTATAGATATAAGTTCTAGGCTACTTAATAGGAATAAATTAATTAAAAGCTTTTTATATCTCTAAGACAATTAAGTAAGTTATTTAATATATTATAAAATGTTTTATATACATTTATCTGCTTGCTCTTCTATTATAAATATTAGCTTAAGTAAAACATATCTATAATATTATATCTTATTTGCTACATTCTAATATATAAAGGGATTCTTTTCTAGTAGACTTAATATATTACTACTATAGTTTAAACCTATCTACTATCCTTTAATTACTTCTAATTACTAAGTTTATATTTGATTTAATTTACTTTATTAAAATAATACTAGAGCTTCTACTTTAACTCTTTTAACCTTTAACTCTTTTATAATTCTCTTTATCAATCTAAATATAAAGCACTTATTAGATTATAAGCAATAGATTCAGACTACTATAAAAGCTCCTACTTACGTTTTTCTATCCTAGACTTAATTCGCCTTATTAAAGTAATACTAAAGCTTCTACTTTAACTCTTTTAATCTCTATCTCTTTTATAACTCTTTTAACCTCTATCTCTTCTATAACTCTTTCTATCGATCTATATATAAAGTACTTATTAGATTATAAGTAGTAGATTTAGAATACCTATAAGTACTCCTATTTGCGTTTTTCTAGGCCTTTAACTTTATTTTAATTTACCTTATCAAGCTACTACTAGAGCTTCTATATTAACTTTATTAACCTTTATCTCTTTTATAACTCCTTCTATTAATCTAAGTATTAGTTAGATATTTACTATTTTATTTAAAAGTATTAAAAGAGCTTAAGCTTATAGTTATAACTATCTTCCTACTCGCCTGCCTTCTTATAATAGAAACTACTATATTACTCTTCTAAATTCACTTTAGTAAACTAATACTATAATAAGATAACCTAACCTATTTCCTTCTATAGTTATTATAGTAGTTGTTAAGTTAGGAAATGGCTACGCTAGAATGCGTAAGAGCTCGTCACGTGATGTGTCACGTGACTTAGGTTCGCACTAAGCGAAGCCTCTGTCTATAGTCTTATCTACGTGTTCTCTACACTTAGACTTCTTAATACAATTAATATATATACTTAGATACCTTATAGTAATTCTAAAAGTAGTACTAATATTAACTAGAAGATATTATCTACTTTCTAGACATACTATTCTAATATAGCCTAATATAGATAGTTCTAAGTAGTATACTAAACTAGCCCCCTAGATCTAGAATAGAATAATATACCTATTAAAAAGATACTATCTAAAATAATAATATAGCTTATAGTCTAGCTTAAGCTATATACTAAAGGTCTTAGTACTAGCTATATTCTAGATATAAATGTATATCTAAGATATTAGTACTAAGGCGGTCCTATTACTAGTAATAGTAATACTGCTTTTATTAGAATAATATTAATATATATTAGAAGGATAAGTATTAAGCTAAGATATATAAGCAGGCTTAATAGTTTAACTATTAAGATTAGTAATAACTATAGGTACTAACTTTAAATAGAGATTAATCTTTATTAAAAATACTAACTAGTAGATATATATAAGATTAGTATTATTATTAGATGTAATATAATATGATATCCTTTATGCTCCCTTTCCTATTACTAACTAGTAGTAGGGTAACTTGCTAGGTATAATTATAATCTATAATTATATAATTATATAGTTAGAAGCAGTTAAAGACAAAATTGATAACTAGCTAGTAGGATGCTACTATAGAAGCTACTAAACCTATAAAGAGTTCAAATTAGATATTATATTAGAAGGCAAGCTCTAATTTAAAGTCGTTAGTAATATAGAAGATTTAACTACTACTATTGATATATAGATTAAAGTAGTATAATATAGTAATAAGTATTAGAATAGAGCATATAATAGCTAGATATCTCCTATTTTCTTAGACTGCAATATTAAGAATACGATTAGAAACGGCCTTATATATAGATAGGTTAGATTATAGATTATAGCTAAGAGTAGAAGAATAAGAATAGGATATAAAGCAACTTAGTAATAGGTTATATAAGCCGTATGAGATAATAAATTTAATTAAATAGAGCTAGGCATAGGTATATAGAATAGGATCTAACTAGCGTATTATATTAATTAGAATTATTGCTCTAGTACTATTTATATAACTTTTTAGCGTTTAATTATATAATATTACCTTTCTCCTCTTACTTATCCCTTAGCCTAGTTATTAGTATATTATTTTACTTATAACTTATAATAGATTTTAAAAGCAATAATTATATTCTCCTATAAGGTCCTCTATAGATATATATACTTCTAAATAGTTAAAATGAATAATAGTTTCCTTTTAAGTACTTATCCTTTAATCTACTTCCTAATCTATCCTTTAAACCTACCTTACTAAATCTACCTTTAAACCTACTTTACTAAATCCTCTTTTAAACCTATCTTACTAAATCTTTCTTTAAACCTACCTTACTAAATCTTTTCTTAAACCTATTTTACTAAATCTACCTTTAAACCTACTTTACTAAATCCTCCCTTAAACCTATCTTACTAAATCTTTCTTTAAACCTACTTTACTAAATCCTTTCTTAAACCTATTTTACTAAATCTATCTTTAAACCTATCTTACTAAATCCTTTCTTAAACCTGCCTTAATAAATCTACTCTTAGATCTACATTTTAACTTATCTTAGGAATATATAATAATCTAATCCTTACTTATACTTGTTTACTATCTCTTATATAGCTATCTAATTTATAAGTATTACCTTTCCCTTTAATAGGCAATTAGACTAATAGTAAGTAGATTAGTATCTAAATTTACGCTTTCTTTAATTGCTCTTTTAATAGCTATAAGCTATAAATACGTTTAGAGATACCTTTCTATAAGTTAAATCCTTCTACTACTTCTACCTACTTCCTACCCTTTACTTAATATGCTATTAACTCGTCTTATAGTATACTACTTATAATTATCCTTTATAAGAAATACTATAGGCGAATTAAAAGTATTAGTAGTCTATAACGATACAAATATCAAGGCCTTCTATATAGGCTTATATACTAATATAACTTAGATATATACTTAAGACTTAGGATACTAATTAATAATAAGGATATATGACTTAATAATAATAATATAAAATAATAGCTTATATTAGATACTTTAAAGGTTAATAGTATTTTCTAACCTATATAGTTCTAATATTATAAGTTGGATACTAATTTTATATAAGACATACTAGTATAGCAATTGATAAGGTTCTATTTATAGAAGATAAGCTGCTTTAAAATAAATATGCTTATAATATAAATAATATAGAATATTAGAACTATAGTACTAAAGAGTCTAGTTTTAGGAGTAGTAGTATAATATATATCATTTTATATATAGCTAAGAATAGTAGTATTACTAGTTATATACTTAATAAAGTAGATATTAAAATAGGAGAAGTACTATATATGCTTTCTATATTACATCTAAAGCGCTTATAATTCCTATTTGAAATAGAGGTTAATTAGAAGCTCTCTATTTTTTAGGCTAGGACTAGGATAATAAAGGGTAGTATTAAGGATTTCTATAAGAAAGGCGTTTTTATTAATATGATTAGAAGTTAAAGATAGAAAGTTAAATCTTATAATTAGCTTATAAAGTTACTTTACTAAATCCTATATAGTATCCTAGACTAGGACTAATAGTAGGAATATATAATACTAATTCTAAGTTAGTTTTATAGTAATAAAACAATTAAATATAATATTTTCTTTTAACTAATTTAATAATCTTTAGAGTTTCTATTAGGTTATTAGCCCTTTATACCTAACTTGGTTTAGGCTCTAGTAAAGAAATACTATACTTAGAATAATACTTAAGTATATAATAAGATATATATAGTAGATTAGTAATAGAAGAAGTAGTTAGAAGTACTAGTAGAAGGGATACTTATACTAGTTATACTTTTAACTAATAAGATACTAATAATATAATACTATAATAACTAGACCTCTTAGCTACTATATTTAATAATTAGGAACCTACTATATAAGGCTTAGTAGAAATAAATATAACTAGGAGTAATACTATTTATATTTCTATTATTATTAAAGTTAATTACTAAAAAGTCAGATATAATACTAGATGCTAAACTTAAATTATATATATACTATATAGCTATATTAATAGTTCTTAGGTATTTATCTACTAGTCTATTATAGATACTAATCAAGCTTAACTTATTAGAGTATTACTAATAGTTATATAGCTTTAGAATAACTCTTAGAAATAGGCTAGCTTATTAGATATACTAATAATAAAGTTTATAAGTATTACTCCTATCTAGTAAATATAATATATGATTATAAAAAGTAATTCTTATTACTAGTATTAAATATAGTATCTAGTATAGCGTCTACTAGGCGAGTAGTAATTAACTATAAGAAAATCTTAAAGTACTAGCTATTATATACCTATTAGCAAATATAAGAATAGATATGAAAATAAGAAATAGAAAAGACTAATAAGTATAATATAGACTAGGTTTACGATATAGCTTATTTTACTTAGAATTACTTAACTATAAATATTTATAATAGTATATTAGTTAATATTCTATATTAGCTATAAAAGAAGGTATTCTAGAATCTGATTAAATAGATTAAGAGGTTACTATAAGACTTTATCTCTAGAAAACGTATATTGAAAACTAAATAGAAGAAGGACTAGATATATAAGAAGTCTCTAGGTATAGTCTAACTAGATGCCTATTTTAGAATCGTACTATATTACCTTAACCTTAAGTATTTTAGCTACTTTAGCTATATATTATAATAGATAAGGAATAAAAAGTATAATTTATTATATATTTTAGTTCTTATTATTACTCTACTCCTACTAGATATAGTCTTAGATATCTTATAGTTCGCTTAAGCTATTATTGATTTTATTCTTCTAGTATAGTATATAATATATAATAAAGATAGTCTAATATACCTTAACTATATACTCTACTATATCTATTAGATGAAAGAAGTATTTGCTATATCGGCTAATAGATAATAAGAAGGAGGTATACTAGAACTACTTTAAATTTTATTCTATAAGTTACTATAGTAGTAATATTAAATAATAAAGTATAGTAAATAGATTTAATATTAAATATATAAAAGCTATATATAAATTCCTACTAAAGAACTTTTTTAACTATATAAATAAAAGTATATTAGTAGTAATCCAACTTGCTAGATAGAATATAAGAGATAATAATTACTATACTATAAATTACTTCTTACTTTATTACTTTAGAACTACTTTAT
>QGMI01000941.1:0-15550 GCA_007821535.1 Lachnellula occidentalis | reverse complement strand
GGTGGAGATGTTGAGGACGTTGCTGCAGGAGGGGCAGACTGTGGTGAGGGGTTAGTTTTGCGTGCATTTTTGTATTTCTTACATGGGAAGACACGGGGAGATAATTGGGGAGCTTGGACTTACATAGTAACATCTTGACAATACCCAGAGTCTCAGAGCGACAATTCAAAAGCGCTTGTGTTTATAATGTAAAGTTAAACCGACGAGAAAAGGCTGAGTCAAAAATTCCATGTCAGAGCATGTGTCGGTAGCCTCGTCGGGCAGAGTTTATTCCGGCGCTAAATAGGTACATACGACGTGCGTCAATCGCATCGCATCCTTCTTGATGTCGTACGGACCGGAAGCGCTGAACCATAGGGAAACCATACCCTATCTCTTTTTCCCACCTACACAAAAAAGCGCCCGTTGCACAACCATACATCTGTCCTTACAACCACCAACCAGAACGTAACCTCCCTCTCGATCCCGCCCTTTAACCCCGCGACTCCATTATATCAAGTGTCTTTTTCAAACCCCTCCACCCCACGAAAGAAATGGCAACACACCAACAAGAAGAAGTCGAGGTACTGTTCAGTCCCCTTCCTCGTAAAACATTTTGCCTGCCTCCTAACAAGCAACATAGGGCGCCTCACCCGGCGAACAACTAATCGAAGCCTGCCGCCGCAACAACACAGACCTCCTCCAAACCCTCATAACAGAAGCCGGCTCCCCCACCGCCGCCGCAGCCCTTCTAAACGACACGAAGACCGTGCTAGGAAACCACGCCTACCATGAAGCTGCTCTACGCGGGAATTGTAAGCATCCCCACCAAGCCCAACCCAACCCCGCATATACAACACAACAATACATACCCTATAAACACAAACTCCAAACTAACACACTCCCCCCAGACGAGATCATCGACCTCCTCCTCGACCAAGACCTCTTCGAATGCGACCCCCTCACCCGCCACGACGCCGACACCCCCCTGCACTCCGCAATCCGCTACCTCAACACCCTCCCCCTCCCCCTCTCCCCCCACAACCTCGACTTCGCAACCGGTCTCATATCCATGATGCTAGAAGCCGGCTCCGACCCCCGCGTCCGCAACAAAGCCCACCTTACGCCCGCCGCGCTCTGCGATCCAGGCCTCAGCAAGATAAGAGAGCTATTGGAAGAAGCGGTCTTCGTGCAGATGGAGAGAGGGGGGTTGGTTGATGAAGATGATGATGATGATGAGCGAGGGGGATA
Organism: Lachnellula occidentalis; assembly: GCA_007821535.1. Classification (NCBI taxonomy): domain Eukaryota; kingdom Fungi; phylum Ascomycota; class Leotiomycetes; order Helotiales; family Lachnaceae; genus Lachnellula; species Lachnellula occidentalis. The sequence goes on along the minus strand of QGMI01000941.1, from coordinate 14,320 downwards.
TGCAAATGGAGATGTAGGGGACGATGACAGGGATGTAGCGAGTGATAGCGGTAGTGATTTTGATCGTGAGGAGCTGGAGCAGCAGCGCGGGCATAAGAACGGGCACTCGCACGCGAACGGGAACGGGAGGCCTTTTTAAGCTGGGAGTCCGAGCCCGAGGCGAGCGCCTGCGTTTAAGAATAGATAGATATGGAGTTCTGGATGGCTGGCTGGCGGATGGATGGACGGATAAATGGTTTTATAAACAGCGTAGCATAGCATAGCATGCGTGGATGCGTGGCGTGGGCAATATTCATGATGAAATGAGATGAGATGAGATATTTACAAAGCGTTGATTGTACATAGATACAATAAGTAGCATTGAGCAGAGTAGAAAGCTCTGCGAATAAAGTAAAGCCATTTCTCAAACTCTCTTCTCAAGTCAAATGCTATTCACTTACTTATTATATGTCTGAAATTTCATTTCAACTCACGAGAGAATTTGTGAAAAACAAGTAATAAAATCATAATGGTATTCGTGTAATCATTCTCTCCTTCATGTAGGAGTCTATCAATGCAAAAGGGGGTATCTTAGGTTCAACAACGGAAAAGAAAAACTAACTATCCTCCTCATCCAACTGCTTCTTTCCTAAAACCCAATTCCTTCTCCTATCCAGTCATAATTCATACTTGTACCATACCCATACTCATCACTAGCATAAAACAGCCTAACACAAAACAGCCCAAGCAACAACCACTACCAAAGCTCCCAAACTTCCTCTTACCATAGCCGGCTCGCCCCTAACTCGCTCAGCACCACTCTTCTTGCCCCCTTCGTTAATAATAGTGATATTCGTACAAGCATCCTGAATCGCCTTTGTGACACCGATTTGACCCAAAGCTAACAATTGCGACCTGAAGGTGCCTATGATATTCGTGCTTCTGCCCTGGGGACAGAATCTTACTTCCCAGCCACCGCCGCTAGGGATAACGAATGTAGAGGTCTGATCATCGAAAGCAAAACTGTAGACGTCGGGACAGACGGCTTTGGCTGACTTGGAATAAAGACCTGGTGTGCACTTGTGTGCATCGTTGTAAGGGCCTGTGCAGCAATCCTTTTGGGAGTTGGTACTAGCACAGGCAGAGAGACAAGGGTCGAAGATTGGGCGTTGAATGTTGTCATCTGGATATGGGTAGACTCCATCTCCTGGCTTGGTAGGTTGCTTGACTTGAAGATTCCATGGACACCAGGATGCTATACTTTTGGAGGTCTGTTTCGATTCGTAAGGAAGGGGGTTTGCCTGTGTAGTTGCGTTGCCTGAAGTGCCTGAGCTGGCTGGAGCTGACATCAGACCGGCAGTTGCAATGCAAGCGGCATTTACCAGATTCGGAGGAATGCGATTCAATACGGGGTTGTTTCCTGGGATGTAAATGACTTGAACGGGGAGATTGTAGCCGTCGACAAGGGAGATGTCGTAGAAGGTTTGTTTACCACCGATGCCTCCTGCGAGGTCGAATTCGACGAGTGTGAGGGGTGTTCTTCCCTAGATTTTGTCAGCAACGTGAAGACCAGATTACAGCAAGTACTCACAGTAAGAGCGCAATTCAAAACTCCAGCACAATCACCAGTACCGCACGCGGCACCAGAGCCATCATTCCCGTTCAAATTGCTGGCACCATTACCTGCAATGTTGAAACTACAGTTCGTCCTGCCCCAAACTCTGCCCTGCCAATCTCCGCCAACAGTCAGGCTTCTGCTATGACCAGGAGCCAGCTCAAAGCCACCAGAACCAGCGCCAGTGCCTGCTTGGGTACCGATCGCTGGCCAAACAGTCTCGGCGCAGTTATTGCTGACAACAAGAGGTACTGAGTCTCGTTTCAAAGGAGGGCCCCATCTTGCAGGTCGCGGAAGAGGATTCGCATTTCTCTCGAAGAAAGGATTCGTATGATATGCTGAGACGGTCTGGACGAGACATAGTAGAGCGATTGCAGCGAGTAGTAATGGTGATGGTGAAGTGTTGCGCATTGCGCTCAAGGGGTCCGTTTTAGACATACTGACTCTGTGAAGTGTAGAGAGGTCGATGTGAACGTAGGGATGAACAAGAATGAATATATGAGTATGTAGCAAAAGAAGGCGGGCCAATAGTACCAGCCAAGGCCTTGTAAAGCGCAGAACGACAATGCCAATATCCAAGAATAGGAACAAGGACGATGTTCACGCCAGGTTCACGCCAGGTTCAGAGCCTCGAGCAGTTGCCCGCGCAGTCAATTGAAGTCGGTGTCAGTCACACTCCGCGATGGATCAGCAGAACTGGGAAACAACGTGCATCTCCAGTGACGTACAGACTGGGGATGACTGGGGGATTGGGTTGGGATGAAGACTTGGAATTGGTTGCAAGCCAAGGCAGCGGTTGGATGAATATCCCTGTTGTTGTGGTAGAGAAAGAAGCAAAGCAGCACAAGCAGGCTTGGGAAAGGACAGATCCAAAAAAGAACGTGATACGTCGTCGAGGACGCACGAGTACAAGTTGTGAAATGAGTGAGTTGGACAAGAGAGAGAGTGGGAGTGGGAGTGAGAGATGGTTACGAGGAAGTGACCTACCTACCTGCCTACCTGTGGAAGAGAAGCATTGTTTGCTGGTGAACTTTGAGTTGGCGAAGGAAGGAACCACCACGTCCAATGCGTGATGACGTGTGAGGGGAAGCCCTCGCCGCATACTGTATCTCGGGTGCGGCCGAGTTGACAGGTGCACGCGAGTCTTCGTGGAGAATGAGAATGAGACTTGTTTTATAGAGACTCTATAATATACCTATCAGCTATTCAATCAAATCTCTGTGTAAGATCTCTGATATCCGGCTCCCAGATCAAATCATCAAATCCCTTCATTTCAATCTTCAACAGAAGAGGCATCGAACTTGCTATCTTATCATCGAATCGGCATCGAATCGGCGCCGAATCGATAATACAGGCGATATGCAACAAAACTAATGGCCATTGCCTATTTGGGAAGGACTTGCATATCTAGCTAGATATCTCAAGTTATTCCTACAGCTTCAAATTTCAAATAGAATTTAAATTAACCATGAAGCTACTTGCAAATTAAATGAGAATTGCTTATTAGCATCCGGCAGGATATGATGTACTATAAATCAGCTTCGAAATCCTCACCAAGAGAGCTTTCCTGCGACGTAAAGAGGTGAAAAGGGGCTCGCTTAGACCTTTCGCAGATATAATACCTAACTTATATATACTGATTATTCTCAACTAATAGCTTTAGTAGTTTGTAGACTGGAGTAAGTATCTTATCAGAAATAGAGAAGTCGACTACTCATAGTACCTACTTATTACTTCAACTTATACTAGATAAAATAGAGACTTATTAGGCAGCTTAACAGCGATTCGTAAACAATTAAGAATCATTAGAGAAACGTTTCTGAGAGGGTAAAGCATAACCAGATTTCGCGACGTGCAACAAAAAGTATGAAATTGCCTCTTTGGACTAGCACGTGCATATGCACTGAGAGAAAAGGGGGGTTAGGCGGGGCAAGGCGGGGTACAGAGCGGCGGCTGCCTAGTCTGCCTTATCATACCTCCTAAGGTAAGGTATTATCTAGATCAACATCTATTAACATTATGATACATAATTCGCTAAAGTTTATATAAAGTTTTCTGAATTGGTGATTCCTTAAAGGTCGCTGGGTTTCAGATTAGTTTTCCGGCCTCTACTAAGTGTCAAATTGTCAATGCCTCGTATCCAAGGACTTATAGAGATAAGTCTTTACCTACAATGCGACCACACGTCACTATAGTTATAAATTAGGCAACGGCGCAGTATGTATAGACGATATCTCTGTCGTTTCCCTAATTTTCGAGTCACCACTACCTTTCAAACATGCGCTACCTACCTAGGCACCTAAGGTAACTATTTCACGGTAATGGGCTGCGGGCAGAACAGCCAACTCCCTTCACCACGCCGGACAAGTATCCAGCTAGGCGAAGCATTGCATCCTAGCTGAACAGTGGATTCAATGGTTTGGGCATATCGATGATTTTCCTGACTGTAAAGAGGATTGCGAAAATGGTAAGGGATAGTGTAGCGTTTGAAGGAAGAGGGATCCCCGGGTAGGCTCTTCAAGACAAACGAGAGCAGGCTGAAGCTCCAAGAGTATTGATAGGGACGAGTAATTGGACGACAAGATGATACTTGATTTTGACGAGATTACAGCGGCAGGTGATGAGGAATGCGGGGTCACAGAGGAACTGGAGTGGAAAGAGATCCAGTTCGAGGCGACGACTGCTTGGTACAGACATTTGGTGGCATAGGGAAAACATAAATAGCTGTGTTGATGTTGTCTTTGAGGGCTGAAACCGCTCAAGTTCGTCGAGGAGCAAGGAGCGTGACGAGAGGCTGAGGAAGGGCAGTAAAAGTATGAAGAGGAGATGGTCCCGGACACTTCATTATCGGCCTCAGCCACGGTCTTGTACGCGGTTGGTCTATGCAATTGCAATGATTGGTATGGGCTTTGAAGGCAACAACATCACACTTATCATGGACTATACTAGTAAGCTTATGGCAAACATCATAGTCAACAATCGGAAGTCTCCAACAACGGCCCATGGTATTGGTTCTAACAGCGCAATTCTCCACTCAGTACCTAATCTCTTGAGCGTTGTAAATGTGCAAACTCTTTATGACTAGAAGAGTAGCAAGAAAGAAGTGAAGTCGGAAGGGGAGAATGAGAGATGGACCAGCGCTCAAGCATAAGGTTTCCGACGCTGGTGATGGAACCAGAAGTGGAAATGGTATTGTATGACAGGGGACTTGAGTGATTGAGTGTACGACGGATCAATTCGAAGAAGATCAAGGCCGGGGGTTTTCAATATCCTTCGTCCTGAAATTATCCACCTTCTCTCATAGGTTCATAACGTATATAGGTAGCCACTGGAACTCCTGCCAAAAAGCTCTTGCAACAAGAGTAGGGGGGAAATGTACGCTCAGCTCTGCGTACTCCTTGTCTTGCGACTATTGCCTTCTTCAATTCTGTACCGCATCAATAGCAAGACAAACAACGCCGAATAGACCTTGAAAAACATTTCAAATCGCCTCGAAGGATAAAGGTCTAACAATCGTAATACTCGGATTGATTGCCCTTTGGCGCTCCCAGCTTCAGTATCTGAAAATATGGGATTTCCGGCATTTCCGCGCCTACCTTTGCAAGCATATCCGCCATTGCATTCCAATCCCTAGGAATCCGCCAGAAAAATACATCCATCCCACCCGCCTTGAGATTACAAATCGAAGTCAACAGAAGCTTCCACAGATCCTGGTTCTTGATATCTGTGCCCTGTCCTTGCCCAGTGGTTGTCCAGCCTTCGGACTCCCAGCGTTGAATTCGTTGCGTAGCGTTCAATGCAACATACTCTGAATCGGTAGCGACGACGAGGCTCCTCCATCCCCCGTTGCAGTCCCTGCTCCAATCCTGCCATTGGAGCGCGGCGATCACGGCGCGAAGTTCTGCCCGATTGCTGGTTTGTATGTAGAACTGGCCAGTTGGGCCGCATGTCTCCAAGCGTGCAGAAACAGAGCCAGCGTGAGTGAGAAAGCCAAGTGCTGAGTATGCGGAGGGCCGGTACACAAACGAGTAGCCAGCTTGAGGATTGTCCTGCCCGTTTCGGAGACATGATCCATCCGTGTATATCAGAATCTGTCGAGGGTCGCTTTTGCGAATAAATCGGTGATCATTTGAGAAGAGTGATTGTGGGGTATCCTCAGCGTTAGGTGGCTGGAATAAAGTGGGATATGACGATTGCATAGCTCTCGCATTGCCCGAGGACATTTGACTGCCTATGTCCAATGGAAGTCCATCAAGGCGTCGATGGACCCAGTAGTGGTCATAAGTCGATTTTTGGCAATGAGCCTTGTTGCGAACGCACTTTATGCAGCTGTCACAACTGCGGCATTGAATGCAGTGGTAATAATGCTCCGATTGGATGCGATATCCACAATGGACACATGTGATTGGTAGCCTTGCCATGGCAAGTACAGACATCGTGGATATCGAAGCCTCAGAATAGGGGCATTGGAGTAATAAGGTGATGCGATTGCCCGGTGTCTCCCAGGTTTCGAGTTGTACACGCAGGCAATCGGCTCATAACTACGGATGGTCACAGCTTCATTACCATAGTGATCAAGATCCGATCGATCTGAACTGAACTGATGGAAGGGCGTTTCGACTTTGTTGTGTTATCGGCCTTGTTTCGTGAAGCAACGAGGAGTCAATCATGCTTTACTTGTCCTGTACACTAAAAAGCTAGTGCGTCTTTGATCTACCCACACCCTTCACACACTACCGCTACTCTTCCCCCCTTATATGATTGGGGCGAATGCGCCTACAAATATACTGGTTATACCTTTTTCCTAATATTTGATTTCTAATATCTTCTGAACTAAGGAGGCGTAGTCAACGAGGCTCATAAATGCAAGTGCAGGGATCTTGATCTGACATAACGTGCATGATGCATGTCTGAGAAAACCACGGGCGGTGCATTTCACAGCCTTTCCCTCTATCTTCTCTTCTGAAGCTCTCCCACATTAGTTGGACGTGGCATCTATCTGTCAATTTACCAGGACATAACACACCTGGTCCTGTGTCTCGCGCAGCTTTCTATACCTCCCGCAGCCTCGTCCGGTCCACAATGTCGTTTGGGTTTTCCGTCGGAGATTTCATGCAGCTGACACAGCTAGCATTCAGAGTTGTTCAGAATGCGCGCAAGGCATGCGGCGCCCATGACGACCTCGCGCGAGAAATCGGCGGTCTCCATATCGTGCTACGACGCGTTGAAGTCGAGGTGTCGAAGCCGAATTCCATCCTCAATAACAACGAAGATAATCGAAGGGGCGAGCTGGAAAGGTTGGCAAAACACTGTGCGAGAGTCTTGAGCGTCTTGGAACAGATCTTGGACAAGTATAATGCATTATCGATAGAGAAGAGGAGTGTGACGAAGCTTTGGCAGAAAGTCAAGTTTGGCAATGGAGAGATGCTGGACTTGGGAAAGATCAGGGAGGAACTTGCGACACATACACAGTCGCTCAACATGTTCTTGAATCTGTTATCCATTGGATCACAGGGAAAGGTAGAGAAGTATATGGATTCCCATGGCGAAGATCTTCGAGATATCAAGCACTCTCTGCACTGGGTCACTGCTTCTATGCAGGCCAAGAGTCATGAAGAGAAGTCGATTCTGACAACGTACGGGGATGACGACAAAGCGATATGGAAGGCATTTCGAAGAGAGCTCATCGAGGAAGGCTTCTCGGTGCGATTATTAGACACACACAAGAGCACCATCAAGAAATACGTGATGGAACTCGGAGCAAGAGGTGCTTTGGATGAGCCTATTCATCAAACACTAGAAGAAGATACTCAAACTCAAAGCATGCTACCGCCTGAACGCCTAATTTCTCCACTGTCTTCGGACTCTAGTTTTGATTCGGACCGGCCAACCTCTCCATTGTCTTCGGACTCCAGTTCTGATTCGGACACGCGAGTTGGTGAAGATCTCACGCAGCTGGAAAACTCACCGAATTCAACTGCTATGCCTTACCACCCACAACAACAAGAAAGCCAGCAAGGCCAAGGCTATCTCAGTAGAAGAAATGAAAAGGACGAACATAATCAGCTGGAAGACTTCCCAGACCCTACTGCTATAGCTTCCAGCCAATACCCCCCACAGGGCCAGCCCCCGCAAGCAGCCTCCCCCCAGCAAGGCTACAGCAATTTCATGCCAGACTTTATTGCTATGCCTTACCCCCCACAACAAGGTTACCCCCCCACAACAAGGTTACCCCCCACAACAAGGTTACCCCCCACGCCAACAAACCCAGCAAGGCCACGTCTATTCCACTAGAAGAAACGAGAAGCACGAAAATCCCCACCAAGCACGCTTCCCATCCCCCCATCGGAAACGGCGCACATCTAAAGAGCAAGCAGCCCACGACAAACGCAAGGAGATCCAAGCGCGCACACCAGAGGGGCAAGACGCCCTCGAGAGACTCGAGAGACACCAGGAGCGCCGACTCCGCCGAGCGAGAGAGAAAGCTGCAAAAGGACGTCCAACCTTAGAAGAATGAGAGTGCGCGGGCTGATGAAATCTAAGATGGGCTAAGTCCAAGCCCAGGTTCTGTAGACACAATATTCTGGTTTCAGAAAACACACATGAGACATTTTATATTTCTCTAACTTCTGTGACAATGCATCTGACATAGTATCGCTGCACCTGCACCTCTATTCCACAATATATGCACTAGCATCACAATACCAAATCATTTATTCCTCCAGCACGCTCTTATTAAAAAACTTATAAATCTGCCTCCCAGCCTCCCTCCCCACAGCCGGCTCCAACTCCTCTACACTCGCATTAGCAACCTCCTTCAAGCTCCCCACCTCCACCACAAGATTCTTAATATTCTTCCCGGTAACCCCAGGCACAACACGCAGCATATCCTGCGGCTCCCTGCTAAACGTCTGGTCCTCTGCTCGCTGGCCGCCCTCGAGTCCGATACGCACAGCAGCAATGGGATCAGGTTCCGCCTGTTGGGTTTTCAGACCCTCGAAGATCTCGGCGGTTTGGTAGGGCGATGAGGACCAGATGATGCGGAGGCGGGGGAAGGCGAGCGTGAGGAGCACGAGTTTGGATTGGAGGTCTGAGGAAGCGTTGGATGAGGACATGGAGGATAGGGAGCCGGAGAGGTCGGCGAAGGGCTCGAGGGTGAAGGATTTGTTCTGGTCGAATTCGATGAGTAGCATGGGGGATTTGTAGTGTAGCTGCATGGTTTCGGCTTGGTTGTAGAGTCGGCCGTCTTTGAAGGAGGAGATGAGGTCTTTGATGGACTTGCGCTCGATGCAGATGTTGGGCGAGAGGATGTAGTCGCCGACGGTGAGCATGCAGGGGACTATTACCATGGAGCGGCCGTGGAGAAGGGAAGGGAGGGAGGAGCGGAATTCGCGAACGTCGACTACGACACGAGGAGGCTGGGCTGTCGCTGCTAGGCGGCCACCGCCTGCTATTCTGGTGTTGACTGTTCGGAGGAATGCTTCTTGGGGGTCTTCAATTCCATGTGCATCAGTTGTCAAGGTGATAGCCATGGACGACTTCTCTTTGATGAGTTTTGTGAATGCATCCTTTTCTCGACGGACGGAAGAAAGGTACCGCTGTTCTTCGACTGAGCCGCCGTAGTAGAGAAAGTAGACTCGGACATTTCGGTCGTTGTGTGATGATCGGTATACTTCAATACGCCGGACAAAAGCCGTATCTGGCTCGTACATGATGATGTACTTTGGTTTGACCTCTTCCAGAATGTGTTCATCCATGTCCCCATCGTAGGCATGAATTACGACAAGGTCTTGGCCATCGTAGAGCTGGTAGTAGTCTTCCATATCGTCTAACGGATCCGATATGATCTCTTCTTTCTGTCCAGCCTCTGCTTCTGTTGCCTGAATCTCGGAGATTAAAGTGGCAACTTCGAGTGGCTTGTCCTCTGCAGCCAGTATACTGCCATTGGCAGCTCGTGATGGCCCAGATCCGGTGTTCCCACCTCCCCTAACCCGCCTTCGTTTATTCGCAGGCGCCTTTCCACGGAAACTGTTTGTTCCCTTTTGATTTTTGGAACCGTTCAAGACACTCTGATTTTCAGCAAACAGAGCCGCGCTGACTTTTGCAAAGTCCTTCTTCCACTTTAGGTAGTCTCTCAGTTTTCTTCTCATCATAAAATTCGCTGAAGGTTCGGTGTCCTTTTCCTCGTCGTTATCATCATCGACTTCACCAGAGTCTGGGCGGACATGCATATGCTGTAAATATTCTTTCAGCTGTCGACACTGTGCCGTATCCGTACACATGATCAGAATTGTGCCATTGGAATCATCTCGCACAGTAGGATTGAAGTAGAGGTCTCGGTCTATCTCTTCCAGAACCTCAGCTAGGACTGCCCACTTGGGTTGCTCTTCAAGAACCAGTTGCAGAGATTCGATACTTTCTGTTTGAGGTTTGCCAGTATACACCCTTCTTTTTGAAGTGTCGAAAATTGTGTGAGCAGCATCTAGGAAGAGCCATGGCGATTGGTTTTGTCTTGTGGACCCTGGAGGAGGAGAGTGGGCGGCCAATATCGTATCTAGGTGTCGATTAAACGAGACTGCATCGTAAGTGAGCAGGGTATGGAGCATCCCACGTAGAACGGTTAAATCGTTGACAATCTGCTTGGTCTTCCAACTTACTCTGTGCCACACTGGATCAAGCTGTCTCCTGACAGCCATGTCGAATTGCTTATGAAGAGCACTATCAACATTCCAGTCTTCCATTTCCATACCAGAGTTGCTCTTTTTAAGTTCCCCAATACTAACTTCAACGCATTCCATGATGGCATTCTGTATATCTCGCATAGACTCTGACATTGGGACTTCTAGCTCAATGACTTCTGCCTTTTTCTTTCCTTCTAGTGACTGGGCAACGACGACTTGAAATCTAGGCCACAGAGATACATTGCGGAGAAATAAGTTCCTCATCATGGTAGAAAGGGGAGCAAATCCTGTAGTGAAGGGTTCTGGATTATCTGAGAAGGCCTTGAGGAAGCCAGCCTTATTCTTCTGTCTGTATATCCGAAGTATAAAAGCCTCCAGAGATGTAGCCACAATTTTGTCCGAATGTAGGACCACAAGTCCAGTAATAGTCTCCGGATGTATTAGGCTGGTCAAGAGATCCACGACCAGAATGCGCGATGTGATGCTAAATATCCCTCCTTGGGCATACATTTTCTCTCTTGTGCCCACACTCATCAGGTCTGTATTGACGACATTCAGCCCGCGGGCCCTTGGAGCCTGGCTGATGGCAGCATGTTCTGCCAGAGCTTCCCCAAGCCATCCATTTTCGCGATCGTCTGCTCCGACTACCAATATGAGATTGTTTCCAGCCGCATCGTAGGAGTGGAGGAGGTTTGTGATTAATCGGAGGAGTCCGAGACCGCGGGCGATGATTACGAGTTCATCCTTCTGACGGAGCTCTTGGAATACTTCTTGTTGGTATTTCTATATTCATTAGCAGAGCACAGCAATCTCATTACGGGGGGTATACCAGAGGCAGCGACAGCTTCACGGGCTGCTGGTCACCGTTCGCGGAAGACATCTGAAGCTTTCATGGTCATGCCAAGCTCAAGCTCCTAGAGGATATACTGTCGCCTATGATGCACCCAACCAGCAGATGCAGATGCAGGAGCACGCGATCTTGGATGACTTACAGACGGGTGGACGCGTAAAAAGGAGCCCCGCAGACTTTGGGTTGGTACCGTAGTACAAGTACCGGTGCGCGTTGACGGGTTGATTGGCAGCTCACGCGATTTCTCTCCAACGTCATCGGTCTTTGTGGCGTCTTGGAGGGGGAGGCGAGGGGCAGCAGTCAAGGAATTGAACCTGCTATAAAGAACTGAGTGTATATAAACCATAATAGCTTCCTTTCCTCTTGACATTCTTCATCCAATTCCAACTCTACAATCATCCAAGCCAAACTCCACCTAGAATTCTACATCTACTCTACTCTACTCTACTACACCACATCAACATCCACATCAACCCTCATCATGCCTGCCGGTCCCGACGAAACCCACAACCACGCAGCTGGTGAAGCTACCGAGCACGTTATGGACAACTCGAGTTCCAAGACAGACAACAACGCAAGCACACACCCCCTCCACGGCAAGGCAGAGCCAAAGGGCGACAAGGTCCAGTTCATCCACCACCAACAGCCCGGTCCCACTGTTCCCAAAGACTTCACTGCTCAGGAAGAGGGTACCAAGGAGGAACGCAAGGCCAAGGCAGATGCTTTGAACAAGTAATGCTTCTCCGGTAGTGTTTTGCTTTCCCTGGTTGATGGATCTTGAATTTGCAAGCTGATCATTTATTAGAGGACCCAAGATGTGAGCTGGGAAGCTGGGAAGCTGAGGTGGGGCTGGACGGAATCCATTATGGAGAAAGGCGTTTGGGAATGGGAAGTAGGAATTGCATCGGGTTGCATCCTACTTTTGCTATTGTATAGCTAGGTACCTTTGCGCATGGAGGAACAATCAAAGGACGTTGCATCAATTACCTACAAGTATTCAGTGAGATTGTGAAATCGTTGTGAGCGGAAGACGCAATATAAACCAGGTCCTGCTCTCAGATGTTGATGAAGGGTACAGTATTGCGAGACAGCGAGTGGGGTCACGAGTGCAACTCAATAACTGTGAATCACCAACATGCCACGATTGTTGTCAATACAATAGTTGTCCACGTATTTCTGGGTCCTTGACTGCAGCTACCTTCTTGAACGCGTGTTAATATCTGATTTCATGTTGCCTGTGTGTGGCTGAGCACATGAGGCTGGAAAGTCTTGGCATTTCTTACAGTACCTGCGCTGGGCTGCTGGGTACCCAACCAACGTCGTCAGTAGAAGATACCAGAGCTTCGACATACCGCCATTTCACTGGATATTAATACTGCCTCACCTGTGGCTGCCTGTGCATCACTCATTTGCTCAGACAACAGCTAACGTGGTCTTGACCTTTGGCATTCACAACCGTTGCGCCGAGCCATCTCCATGTCCCAATGATACCTCCGTAGGAAGCACCAATTTACGAGGCCAATCTCCCACACGACCAGCTCTTGTTTCGGGAATACTGCGAGAAACAAACCCATAAAGATCGAGGGGGATACCAGTTGGGTTGGGTATTATCGAGAAGGCGAGCGGACGCTGAGCAGCGAAGATGCCCTCAATACTGTCCGACGATGACAAGGAGACGGTTAAGCGTCAAGTCCCCAAGGCGTCCAACAAGATCCAGGCTGTAGCGGTTGCCAGACTCTACGTTGCATACCCCAATCGGCAGAAATGGACATATACCGGTCTTCAAGGAGCCGTAGTTCTTGCGAATGACTTGGTGGGGAATACATACTGGCTCAAGCTGGTAGACGTCTCTGTCAGTTCCACCTCCAATCTAGGCTTGAGAAGATGCTAACTTGCAACAGCCTGCCAATCGAGGGGTAATATGGGACCAAGAAATCTACGATACATGGTCATACAATCAGGACCGGACCTTCTTTCACACATTCGAGACGGAAGATTGCCTCGCGGGGCTGTCCTTCGTGGATGAGAAGGAAGCCAAGACCTTTTTGAAGAAGATGAATGAACGAGAAAAGAATGCTAGTAAAGCGACCAAAGCAAACCCATTTGGAGGCTCAGGAGTTCAGTCTGGGGGCGGACATAGGCATGGTCTATTAGGAGGATTGTTTGGTGGACACAGGCACTCTTCTGCCCCCTCTGTGCAAACTACACCTCCGGAATCTCCGAGTTATGTACTTCCACCAGCACCGGTTCATAGAGATTCTGGGGCAAGCTCCATTGGAGGGAGATCACAATTCTCTGCGTTGGACGCCATTGACCCTAATTGGAGGGAAACATGGGGCGACGATTTGAAGCAGATGGGCATTACAGACGATCTCATTAGGGACAACCAGGACTTCATTGCGGATTATATCAGACAACAACAAGCCGCACAGACAGCGTCTATCCCAGCACCGAACGGAATCGAGAACCAGAGAGCAAGGGCACCTCCTCCACCCCCACCTCCTGCGGCACCTTCAAGAACTCGATCCGAGAGCCCTCAGAATGCGTCAGCAGGTCGTGGAAGAGGAACTCCTCCGGCACCACCCCCAGCGAGAAGATCTGGTACAAAGGTTGATATCCCTAGAGAGCCTACACCTCCAAGAGAACCTTCACCACCAAGAGGACCACCCCCACCAAGATTTGCTGCTCCACCTCCTTTCGCAGATGCAGGGAAGTTCGCTCATGTGAACAACAAAGCACCATCGCGAGCACATGCATTATCGAATCCTGGGCCACCTCCTCCGCCCAGACCGCCAAAGACTCCTGTGGACGAATCTTACGAACCTGGAGATTCCGGTTCAAGATTCGGTGTACCGCCTCCTTTCGTGGGAGAAAGAAAGATTGCTGGTCCGCCCCCTCCATCAAGTCGAGGACCAGTACCACCGCCTCCTCCCCGAGACAGCACTCCATTATCTCAAGCTCATCATATTGCGCCTTCAAATGCTCCTCCTCCGCCGCTACCTCCAAAAACTCCGGGTCCATCAAGTGGACCCTCGAGTCCACCACCTTTACCTCCTTCATCGACTCGACCGATACCCCCTCCTCCATCGAGAGACAATGGACCTCCCCAGCCGCCACCATTGCCTCACTCAAACGCTCCACCGCCCCCTCCATTACCGCATTCAAATGCACCCCCTCCACCACCATTGCCTCAAT
>QGMI01000940.1:0-15553 GCA_007821535.1 Lachnellula occidentalis | reverse complement strand
AGGAGCTGGTATGGCTTTGTGTGTGGGTGTGGTGGGTGTACGGATGGGGAGAGTGAGAGTGAGGATGAGGATGAGGATGAGGATGAGGATGAGGGAGATGGGGTAGCAGAGGTGGCGGTAGAGGAAAGGGATGGGGAGATCGATATGCACGAGGAGTTATCCTAGATCCTAAATGTCTGCAATCAAGCTTGCTATAGCTATAGTAAAGCACGTCAAAGTCAAAGAAAGTAGCTTTCAAGCCTGATTAATTAGGCAAAAAGAAGTGAAAATTAAGCAAATCCTTGCATATAACAAACGTCTTCAAGAAAGCGGACTCGAAAAGGGTGTTCTTCCATTTATTTGGTCGCGTATATCCAGGTTAGTTATCACTCATGAAACTGTGCTCATTGCTCGGTCGAAGCAGAGGTGTTGCGTGGGAGACGAATTAGGCAAAATATGCGAAAGGGTTTCGAGCGGAATGATGGAGTGAGTTTGCGGCGCTGGGGAAGGTGTGTTGGTGAGAAGGGGGAGTAGAAGTGGAAGCGGAGCGTAGATGTGATGTTCGGGGGGGCGTAAGAGATGTATTAGGAAACATAAGAAGGATTGAGAACTAGGAGTTTGCATTTCCAAAAGATTGTTTGTTTTTAGGAATGAAAAGAGGGGTGAAGAGACTGGGTGTGTTGGTGAGAAGGGAGAGCTTGAATGATAGCTTTATAGATACAAATGGTTGTTGTATTGAGAGCTGCTAGACTTGGATTACATATCAATACTAGAAGAAACCATTATTGTACCTCCCCAATTCCACATATTTCCTTGTGAAAGGGCTAAGCGAGAGACTCAGGGGCAAAGATTCTACTAAGCGGTAGGTATATATATCTTACATCCCTAAGGTTGAAGTATTTTGCCGACTATAGAAGCAAAATAGAGAGTAAGGAAACTCAATTTGGGAAAGGTACTGATTATCTGCCAGATGTTGTTAGAAAAGTGCGAAACTATCATTAAGGTGGTTGAATATCAAAGTAAGTTCTGTCTCATCCTCTGCATGTTTAGCTCTAACAACCGACTTGAATAAAATGACAGCAAAGCTTTTCTTGACAGCAAGCGATAAATTGACAAGGCTCGGGACTTTGAATTTATTCGGGGAGCATTCATTATCTATATAAATCGATATTTGGAAGGGGATGACTTTTCCGAATATGGGCTATGTGACTTCGCCTTTGTCACGAGTTTCATATGATTTTGGATTTAAGGACCATAACATTAACGTGGAGAGTGAAAGCTGTACTTTGACGCGTTTATCAGGACGAAGGATGTGAATCTGTATATACTAACACTATCACTGAAAGCCGGAGTGGTCAAGGATCCGTTTTGTACTATATATATCCCTATGCTTATAAGTCCTACCTCATACGACTAAAAATAAGAAAGACTTTTACGGCACGATCTTAAAGTCAAATATATAATATGACACCCTACCAAGCTCGATTTGGTGTTGAACAGTATATGGAGCGGGGTCTCTAAACCCAAAATTTCACTAAGGAAAGAGCTAGCCAGAAAGACTAGATGCTTGTAATCCTTCAAATAGTAGAGAGATGTTTAAAAGATTGAGATGGAGGACTAATAAATAGGGTCACGTACAGCAGTTGACTTTGAGACATCAGTTAGATATAAATCAGAGAAAGCCAAACAGAAGGCGGCTTTGAGAATTACTATGTCCTATGACCAAAGCACGCGATTATCATATAAAGATTCAAAAGGTAGGTCGACATCAATTACCCACCTATTCAAGCCTCACTTATCAGACAGCACAACTTGAATTATGAAAATGACAGCAGATATTCCGATGAATCACTTTCTTTTTGACAGCACATAGTCGTCCGCCTATCCTATATAATTCTCCATCCCCAAGAATTGGTTGTTGGACGCATTACTCGAGCGTCTTACTTGATTAGTTGACGTGAGTAGCAGTTTCTAGCATACGCACTGCATTCCTGTTGATTTGGTCTCTCAACTTATGTTTAGCAACTTATTTGCCTATGAATCCAACTAAATAGACGTCTGCAGCTCGGAGAAACGCCGGTTCTCTTGCATAAAGAGGATGATGTGAACTCGTCAACAGCAATTCACAGCATTAATTAGTCGGCTTCCATCGAGTACAAATCTAGCAGGAAGAAAGCAAATGCAACGCCATATGTATGCCGACGCCACGCTGGATACGTATCATACCAACCCCAAGGATGAGCCTGAAACTGACGCTATATCTAATAATAGAGTAACCGCTGTAATTACCTTGCAAAAACATCAAATTATTGACCTGAAACGCATTTAACAATCTGTATTCTAGGCTATGATTTAACCAAGAAATAAAACAGCTTCGAATTACATTTTACCTCGTAGAATCTAACTATTTCATCTTCTACTATCTTATTACATTGACTTCTAATTCAATCTCCAGAAATTTGCCATCCGAGTGTTTAGATGCAGCCATCTAGAACAATGCCACTCTTGTATTGGCGGGCGCCTTTGCCTTTACTTATCCTGAAAATGTTATACTGCTGCCTTTATTTTATTAATGTTAAGTCCTTAACTTCACCTACTTCACATTTCCATCTTACTTACATTGTTTCTGTTATTCGTAAGAGCGATAACGTTGTAATACTATATACTCGCTACCCCTTTTCTAACCACCTTGGTAAAAATCCAATTCAGGTTATAAATTTGGTCTCGCTGTATACTATAACATTCAAAGCTTTATATGTTGGATTTATGCGAGCGTAATAACTGTTACAATTACCTCACTTAGTAATTTGACAATGTGAGACTCACCTTCGACGTGGCCAATAGGTGTTGAGAGCTTGCTTCCCTCCGGACATTCGATGATCCGTCCCGGCTCAGCCTTTACCTCGCCCCAAAATACTCCCGCCGTCTTGATCACAAATGCCATCCTCTGACGACCTATTTAGTTCAATGACTGAGGCAGGTCCGTCTCACTTGATAGTCGCGGCCACGGCCACGGCCCATGCCCCCCATTCTTTATCCCCCAAAACGGATATCCAGTCATTTCCTCAATTCAAAAAACTTCCACTGGAGATACGTCTCAAGATCTACCAATTCGCTATTCCGGCGCGCCTCGTTACCATATTAGCCTATCAGTGTATGATTATCGGTGGTGATACAGAATTTGGGGCGTGCATTGAACGACTCTTCACAAATCCCACCCCAATCGCGCCTCTGCTTCACGTCAACAGCGAGACTCGCAGCTTCGTACTCGCCAAAAACTTTAGAAATATCGAGTTTAATAGAGCCACAGATTTCGATATCAGACAGATGTTCTTACGTCGTTATATCAACGACGACGGACGGTATCCAGGGGGGCGGAGCTCATCCGTCTTTCACAATATACGCCGCGCTGTGCCTGTCGAAAACCGCCGCTATTCTCTTGTAGACCCAGAAAATGATATTTTCTTTCTCGGAGATGCTGAAATTTCGGGACTTGGACCGGGACCTGATCTTATCTTGTCCACAATCGATGTCATGGTTCGATGGATGGATAGATATTGCTTGGACCACATCAAAAGACTTGCTATGCCTTATTACACCTGGGCAAATGCTCTCAAAGATCTGAGTGTTTACAACCTGATAGAGTTCAAGGCTCTAGACGAGTTGTTCATTATATTTGCATGCTGTGAAGTCAAGCCGTTGATGGATTATCTGCATGGAATGCCCAACTACGTCAATCCAGTTTTCGAGACTGTAGGCCCACAGGTATGTACTTCTATTTATTAGAATCTTGAGGTGAAAATTGTGAAACCTCGAGGTGAAATATACGTCTTCTGGGTATTCCCAAGTTATTGCTACGCTGTTATCTGTCGTTGAGAAAGTAAAGCTAACTTCCCTCTCTTCATAGGTGATGGATGATTTTGAAGCGTTGTCGAGCGGATTTCCGGGTTGGAAAAAGCCAGCAATTAAATTCTTGGAGAACAAAACCACCCTACTGAAGGAATTGGGAATGTGAGTGAGTTTGGGTCAATTGAATTTGACTACAAAGGTCATCGATATATTGAAAGCGCGAAGACGTTCGGAAAAACATTTTAAGTTTTCCAGCAAAATGAATCATTCTCGCTATTCCCAAGATACAGAGGATTCAGGAGACGCTTTTTAACATTTATAAAACCATGCCACATGTGCCCTAGGGTTGGCTATTGATAAATCTCTTGATTTCTAAGTATCATTTGATTGCTATATAGGCACCACCTTCGCGGAAATAGGCTAATTCGCGGATGTTATCATAGCAAAGCGTTTTTGTTATGAGTTGAGGTAGCGTTAATTTATGAGATCAAGTGCATTGTCTCACATAATAAAATCTAGCTTAACGACTATAGGTCCTATGCTATTTTGTTTGAAAACTGTTCACTTCTCGGGTAACGCTTTTGTAGAAGTAAGTTGGTCTAATGGTTGGGGATATATCATTACTAATCGCCATCAACTTAACTACAGAAAGGCGCAGGCATAAGCAAGTGAGGCATGCCACCCAGCCCACTAATGCTCACAGAAACTATAAGTCGTATTGTGCCACTGATCATCCGCCTCAAAATGAAAAGCACTCCTCGCCTGCATCAGTTTCTCTCTATGCTCCCTTGCTTCCACCTCGGGCATAAGAAGCGCGCCTAAATGCTCACGCAACATATCATCCAACTCCGGCGGTAGCTTTCCCTGTTCGGTACTGCTCGACTGCATGATGACTCCCTTTTGCTGCAGCACTTGAGCAAGCTCGACGGGCAGTTTGGACATAGCCTCGGCTCGGGCGTCAGCGGATTTACTGAAGATGGACTCGGCCCACCAGTCTAGTTGCTGCGGGGGTACGTTGGCAGTGGAGATGATGCGGACGTGTGGGTCGACGAGCCAGAGTGCAACGAAGCGTCTGTGGCCTGGTTTCGTTGGATCTGCCAGGCTGAAAGGGGATACGCGATGTTGGCTGCATACGCGTCAGTCAAGATATACCACCAAACAGGTTACCAGCCAAGTGTGAGACTTACAAGACATTAGGAAACGCAAGCATCCGTCCCTCCTTCGTCTCAACATCGCCGTAGTTTTGTAGACAAGGCGCACTGCGCCCTCCAAGGCCGGTTCCATAGACCTGCTCCATCCAATGGTAGGAATCTTGGCCGACATTGTAATCATCATTCATGTAGGCAGATGTTTGCATGCGGAAAGATAGTTTCGAGGGGGTGATGTTCTCGCTGTCAAGGTAGTAGAGTGCTGTGGCGCAGATGCGTTCGTTCATTTGTCCTTCGACCTTTGAGTGTTATGTTAGGTTTCATACTGCAAGTTGTGCAAGAGATAAGATGCATAGAAGAAAGTCAACGTAGAAAGAAACGTGGAAAGAGAGCATGGTAACTCACGTGCCAGCCTCCAACGGGAAAGTCAGGCTTTTCAGGTGTCAGCTCAATACTCGCCATCTTGACAATCACTTGCAGCCCTTTGTCCTTGAATTTCTCCGAAAGTCGTGCTTCCTCCTTTGGTGCGTAAAAGTCTGCAACCTCCTTGAATGGGTCTGGTTGTAGCTGAACCGGTTGGCGGATTTCATGCCAAGTCCTTTCTTCTTGACTTTCGTATTCATCGTCAAATTCTTCTTCTTCTTCAGATTCCTCTTCCAAACCGACTGAAGCTTGGGAGTCGATTGGATCCGGGGCTTTTTCTCTGTTTACATAGCTCATTAGCAACTTTGACAGCCATATTTGCGCTTGAACAACTGCAGGTTACTAACTTTATGGGCTCGGGTTCGGATGGATTCCAATTTTCGGGGGTTTCATCGCTGTTAGGCCCATTAGTAAATTCCCTCACTGCATGCGCTTCAGTGAAAGGAATACCCACTCCGGCTCTGCGGGTTTGGAAAATCGAGAATTCGTACGTCCTGCGCCTATCTTTGTTCGATAATCGACATTGAGCGCGAGACATTGATCCCAAGCGGGAAGCGCCTTCTCGACTAGTTTTTCAATGGTACGGTAGATATCCGGGTGCTTGTTAGGATGCAGGTTGTTGATGTAGCTGGTGAACTTTACACTACCATTGCCTTGGAAAGCGACATTGGAAGGTAGCCATTGGTACGTATCAGACCAAAAGTTGGGTGGGAGCATGTCACCGCCAATACCCATGTTATATTTGTCTGCTGGATCCGGCTGTTCATTATCTTTTTCAATGACTTCCCCCTTGCCAGCCCACTTGTCAATGGCATCAGTGACCCCAACGACTTCTTCGTCCAAACCCTTGGTTCGACCGTAGACGAGTGGATACATGGAAGGATGAAGAAGGTCCTGAACCATGGCGTTGGAGTTGGGATGCCAGTCCGGAGAAGCTTCTTGGTCCGCCTTCAGTTTGTCAAAAGCAGTACGTAGGTCAGCCTGAAGTTTTGAAGAGACGAGCTCATCTGACTTGACAACTGATGCACAAGCATCGAGAGTGGGAATCAATCCCGTCTTTTCATAGTACCGAGCTTTGCTTTGCAGCTCTTGTACGCACTTCTCTGATTAGCACGCATTCTCAACCTCGTCTTTAGCTGCTAGACTCACATAGTCAAACGTCTCTTTTGACATGATGCCCTTCAATTGTTTAAGTTCGCCAGACGCCCAGTCGACATCAGCTTCATCGGGTTTCTGGCGAGCCCGTCGGTTTGTCACTTTCCCTCCAGTCGCCTGTTTCCAAAGTGCGTCGTCCGGGTATTCGAGCGCTTCCTTGCGCCATTTTGCAAGGATTTCATTATCAAAGACCTTTTTATGCCAGTCTGGTTTGTCCATCAGCCTGTCCATGATGATCATCATGGCTATTTCGCGGACGGGAAGGAGGTCAGAGTCTGCGCCGTAGCAGTTTCCGTGGGCGCCCATCGGATACGTATTATAACTCCCTTGAGGGAAGTGCCTCAGGCGGATACCAAGCCCTGGATATTTCGGCATGGCTGCAATCTGTTCCAGTATGTTTGGCTTGGAAAACAAAGTTTGCGATGTTGATTCTGGGGTGTCTGATCAAGAGTGGGACTGATGGAAGTGATGGGTCTCCAAGGAGTATTTATGGTCGATTTATGAGAAGTGCAGTTGTTGCACGGGGTTAGATCGCGTCGAGGATACCTAAAAGAGTATAATGATCGACGCCTGGTGGTTAAGAAAGTGTACCTAGGTAGGCAGAATGCTTATTTTTAGGGGTGGCAGCCTGAAGTAGCCTGATCTAGCCAAGCGAGCCCCTAATCATACGCCCCTGAATCTAGCCTTTAGGCTGGACTTCGCGATATGTGAAGATATACGAGAAAGCTTTGGCTTAATTCTTAGGCGCCATAGGCAGACTGCTCACATAACAACCAGATCATGGTTGGTTTGAATGGGACAACGTGTGTGAGTCGGTAAATAAATCTGCTAGCAATTTTCTATTACTTTGATTGTTCACCGCCACTTGATTGCTTTTGATCTTTAGATTATAGTATGGCGCTTGTAATCACGATTGCTTGTTATATAAGGCTGGCTTGAGTCATGGGTCAGCAAGCTCAAATCAAAGTTTGCTTCCAGTTCAGACAGAACGTTCTGCAAACTTCCTATGCTCTCAAGCCTTGAAATACTAGGGTTTAAAGATAAATCAGTATCCTCTACATCGCGTAGTAAGCACATTCGGTTACTAGAATTGCGAATTGATCAAGTACCAAAGTCAAAAATGACAAGACCCGACAGTCCGATGGGAATGAACCATCCCCGTGTGCCAAAAGAAGGCACGGATTTCATGACACGTCTTCACTGCTTACTTCTCAACACTTTGCAATCACCAACGCAGCTTCCAAACCCGACCACAGTGAAATTTACTAATCGCAAAAGATTCATGTCCAAAGTTGCTTTCGATGCCAATTCAAGGGAAGTTCGGGAAGTTGGTCTCCACCACCACCCAAACCTTGACCAAATCGTGGTCGGTGTCGATTACACTCGCAATGACGATGAGATAATGGGTACTGACTATCCCCTACATGGTGAAGCCTATGCCAAGTATACGGATGAGGAACCAGCATCCGACGACTGGAGCGCCCGCGATCTCGACCCCTACGATGAATATACGACGCGAATAACTCTGGAATGGAGCATTTTTGATCCAGAGAAAGAGGGTGCGGACAAAACCGTAGAGTTCTGGGACACTGCCTCGTGGGATACTTTGTTGGGACTATTGCGACGACAAATCAAAGTTCGATTCAATATGGCTGGAGAGCTGAGGACTCGGGGAGCCTCTGAAACTATTAATGCGAGGCTGAGGCCAGCTTTCCCAAGACTGGCGGGCATGAGCGGCCTTATTCAGCATGGCCAGACGAGTAAATAAGATACCTAGGCTAGCTGTATTCAAATCATACTCGAATGTTGAAACACTTCCAAATTACAAAATATCATGACCTTTGAAGATAGATAAAATGTTGGTAAGTACGCCCGAGTTCTTGTATGTTCGCCGCATTATAGAGTCTCCTGAATATTGATAGTTTGCAAGCAGTTATATTTACTACTATGGAATGTATAACTCTGGTTTGAGTCAAAGACGATTCACATATATGTGACTCTTTCCTTTACGTGGACCGGACTTTTCTATAAAATCTCGTCCAAGAGGACATGTTACCCTACAAAGAATCCTGCACCCTTTGACCGGCACTTTGAAGTCCTGAACTTCAGCACACATATTCTCATCATGACAAGTAACACTATACAACATGGAACTTCTATATACGCCAGCATGCAATCAACGCAATCCGAGCCAAAGTTCGATCCGAGAGACGACGCAACCATCTCAACCCGTCTCCACTGCCTCCTCCTCAACGTCCTCCAACAGCCAACCAGACTCCATGACCCAGCCGTGGTTCATCTCGACCCGCGCTGGGGCTTCCTCTCTAGATTAGAATTCAACGGCAACTCCCCCGAAGTGCGCCATGTAGGCCTCCGACGCCATCCCAACCTGCACTACATTGTCGTGGGCGTATCATATAGTTCTAATACCGACGAAGACGGTTACAGGAGTTTTCATTTACGCGGCGTTGCCTTTATCAAACATGTGAATGAAGTGGATAATTTCTACGATGTGGAATACGCATACGAGGAGCAGATCGTGCTGGAGTGGGACGTCTGTATGGTCAATCCCAATTTCCAGAATGCTCTAGCGTTCTCTACCGGTCTTGGGTGGAGGAAAATGTTAGAGCTGTTTGAGAGGTATGGACGTGTGCAGTGCAATAGATCTGGGGAGGCGAGAGATAACGTTGCGGCGATGCGGGAAAATGGCATTCTCCCACCAGTATTCCCGGTTATGTCTGGCTTGAGTTGGGTGAGATTGAGCTGAGTGATAACTGAGGGTTGAGTAGAAAACATCATGGTTTGATATGATCGAGGCTTAGTACCACACATAGGAATCAATGACTTGCATTGTAATCTCATAAGCTAGCTCTTACACCCGTGTAACCAAGATGCACTGCTTTGCGTCGAAGCATGAGATTTGGGTACTCTAAAGATTGGAGCCAAAGGTACGTACGGCGTCTCAACAATTGGTAGAAAGAAGACTGAAAGATTTCCAGTTCGAAGGCGAAGCATGGGAAGTATAAATTTGAGCAAGAAACATCACACTTACACAAGTCAATTCAATTGTGCACTGAACACTTCTCAATAAGAGTATTTTCCTAGCATATATACGCAGGCAAGAGTGCGCTTTACCAACGTGAATAAACATAGAACGGGAAACACTAGTAGATAGCAGTCAGGAACTGAACTTGCCCTTGTTGACTTGTGGCGGTCCTTTGCGCTTCTTGGCACCACCTCACCACCTTAACAGTTCACAGGTAACGAATCAACCATCCATACACTTAAGTGCTTGATCTCTATGAATAGTGAATGATAATACTCCGTGAACGAATGCTGCTAAATGACAGCACATAGTCAAATGACAGTAAAACGAAAATAAGAATAAGACTTAATCAGTAGTATGAGGGTGAATCGAGTTCGGATTAGGAACGCTGAAACTATTTAGTCTTTGAGAACCACATCTATATATGGACAGCTCAGCTGAAGACGACATGATCAGAGGACTCGAATGTAAACGAATATCTGCAATAATCCGGATACCAGCTTAAAGTTTTCCTTTTTATTACCAAAGCTTGAACACTGCCACTCCACCAAATAGAAGAAACTGCCAGAGTCGTCTCAAAGTATATACCATTCACTACCAACGTCCATATCTGCCAACGGTATAAATCATTCGATATAGAACCTCAGAAAAGTAACTCGAAATAGCCGACAAGGTAAAGATACCATGGGGGCTTCGGATGCATGATCTTTCACAACTTAGCAACGTAGAGACAAAGTTAGTTAAATAGATTATTCGGTAGATTATTACCTTTCAAAATAGCATTTCTGGCACCTTGACTGTGAATATATACGTCAAATGTCTATGAATGAACGACGCTTGATTTTGACAGCGAACGGTCTGTTGACAGCAAGAGCAAGTGAATCCTCTCTGGAGAAGAATCAGCAGAAACTACGCATCCTAGAAGCCAAAGGACCTTAGTAGGTGCGGGAAAGATAGACTTGTGCTGTTGTTGCGTTCGTTATCTCGAAAGATCATGACAAAGGTGGCCATGGCTACAGCCACAGTAGGAAGGAGTGAGGTGTCCCATTCTTCACTGCAGCGGGGTTTTTATACTTGAAGACCTCCTTTCTCCACGTACTCCCCGAAAATGACATTCTCTTCATTTGGCTTTCAGATAGTAACAAAAGTATATAAAGAGACCCTACGATCTTCTCTAGTAATATAACAACAAGGCAAACGAAAAACCAACTGGCTTTATATTGGGATCGCTGTAGAATGTAATATAAAATCTAGGATGCCCGAGGTGTAGGCTTGATGGATTCGCCAATTAACTACCTACCTGCATGGCTATTTTGTCGAATTACAGTCGTCGGATGAACGAATGTGCTGTCAGGGGTAACTACGGAATGAAACGGTCGTCTGAGTGATGTGGATGTATGTGTCGGGAGAAATGAGGATAAGAAAGCGCCTGGGCGGATCTGAATGGGAGCCAGGGTCTTGATCTGTACGAAGCGGCAGGGCCACGAATGGGCAATGGCAATGACAATTTGCGCAGATGTTTGTTTCATAATCACGTCTTTGGAATCCGATTTATATAACAAGTCGCTCAAAGCAAACCCTAGAGATGCAACAAATGAATATACGCTCACAGCTTTTCATTCGGCCCCGCAATCAAACACTTAATTCCCTTCCCAGCCTTTACATCTTTAAACGCCTGCTCCGCATCCTCAAACTTGACCGTCCCCGTGATCAACTTCTTCACATCCACCTTGCCTGATGCTACCAGCTCAACCGCAAGCTTATAATCTCCACTGCCATACCTGAAGCTCCCCTTAGCCGTCACCTCCTTCGTGCACAGCGCCATGATCGGGAACGTAATATCAGGCTTCCCCATCCCGCCTTGCACATACACGCCTCCTCTCCGCACGACGTGGAGCGAAGTCTGAATCGACGGCTCCGCACCTGACGCATCAATCACCACATCCGCACCATCCGCAATCCCCACCTCCCTCAGCAAGCGCGTAGCGTTTTCCTCCGCTGGCACGCGTGCCGGTGTAAATGTATGCGTGGCTGCAAACCCAGCCGCAAACTCAAGTCGAGACGGCTGGATATCCACACTCACGATCTTGGACGCTCCGTACGCTTTCGCAACAGCGCAGCACAGCAAGCCCACCGGCCCGGCACCCATAACTACCACGCTTAGCCCGGGCGAGACTTCGGCCTGCTTGACGATATGCACCGCAACCGCCAGAGGCTCAATCAGCGCGCCTTCCTGCAGCGACATGTGTTCGGGCAGCTTGTAGCAGAAGTCCTCGGGTAGGGTGTAGAAGCCCGCCAGAGTGCCGTCTATCGGCGGCGTGGCTGCGAAGTGCATGTCCGGACAGTTATTGTAATGGCCGGACAGACACGGCGCGCAGCGGCGGCAGGGGAACCCGGGTTCCATGGCGACGCGGTCGCCTACCTTGAGGGACTTTACGGATTCCCCCACTGAGACTATTGTGCCGGAGGATTCGTGGCCTAGGACCATGGGCTTTTCGACGATGAAGGCCCCGATGCCACCTTCCACCCAATAGTGCACATCACTTCCGCAGATACCGGTGTAGTTTACTGCAATCAGGACGTCGTGCGGGGATTGGATTGTGGGTTTGGGGCGTTCTTCGAATGATACTTCGAAGGGTTTGTGGAGGACGAAGGAGAGGTTCTGGAAGATGGGTTGTTAAATAGAGCTTGTGATGAGGGAAGGGTAAGTAGTTACGCTGCTCGTTTCTGTTGTTGTTTGTGCCATTATGAATCTTGAGGCAAATATTTCTCGGAAATGAGATTCTTAATGTTCGCGAAGAGGATTTGCAGTCGAAAGAAAAAAGTGTCAAGCAATGGTGTTGACCTTTTAATAGTGTCGGAACACTTGCCAAGAAGAAATGACCCCGCGATATAAAGCACTACTTTATCCACCCACCTTTATCCGCGCCAATCAACACACAGTTGTCAGAAGTTCCAAACACGTGAGAAGTAAATGGTCCTTTTTGCGAATGAAGAAAACGAACGTTGGTAAAAACATATGGTGCGACATTGTGAGTAGATTTTGCTCCTGGCTCCTAAATGGAATGTCGCCTCGGACTGTTTGGCTAAGGAGTGTGGTGAGGGGGGAAGAAGTTTGACCGGACCGTATTTCTGGTTTGTAAAGTCGAGATGGCTTTTTCCCACGAATAGAAGCTCTGTATGGGAAAGCCTGTGGGAAATTTTCCAATTTGAGAGAGAAATGTATTCATCCGGAAAAGAACAGTTGGAAGCTATGATAGGCCTTGTACTTGAAATACCACTTTGCCAGACATTTCAAAGATCAGCCCCATGCAGAGGTAGCTTATTATCCATTGAGCCATTCAATAGCTTACATCGAATTGAGTCAATAGAATCTGCTGCAATGAGGGATCCAATCCAGGAAAAAAGGAGGACTGCAGACAGGCTCCAAACAGGACTTGACTCCTTTGCTCCTGCATTGCCACTTGGAGATGCCGCAACTGAACTTGGAGAGACCGTGCCAACAGCACTGCTAATCGTCGTAGTTGTGATGCTC
Organism: Lachnellula occidentalis; assembly: GCA_007821535.1. NCBI lineage: Eukaryota > Fungi > Ascomycota > Leotiomycetes > Helotiales > Lachnaceae > Lachnellula > Lachnellula occidentalis. Next base: position 2,418 of record QGMI01000940.1, on the reverse strand, counting down.
GTAGATAGCATTGGTGAAGGGGAGTTGTGTATTGATATGGTTGCAATTCCACTAGGTCCGATAGTTCTGGGAGTGGCCGAGAGGGATCCAGTTGAAGTGCATTTGATAACATACCGGCCATGTATGTTCAGGGTGGTGACACTTCCAATACCTTCTGGATAAGTGCAGTTGGGGGTATAGAGGCATCTTGGGACGAAGCCGCTTGCTGATGATGTCCCGTTGCAGAAGAAAATACTGGCATGAGGTCCAAAGAGACTGGAGCTCCGCTAATGTCCATCGTCGTGAGGAGAAAACAATAACTGTAGCTTGTGAAGGTTGTTTGTTTTGTGCAATGATGAGCAGCTCGTAAAGAACCTCGAGGTCGTACTACCTCGGGCTCAATAGGAAAAGGGGGGGAGGGATCCGCACTCTTAGCGCCGATCTCAAAGCGGTGTGGCGTTGCAAAATATTCTGCCACTCCAAGAAATAATTTCTTTGGAACTTTTGCACTTTTCAAAACACCCACCAGCCCAACATGGATATTCTGAGAATCCTCTCCAGAGGCACGAAGCAATCCAATAAATCCAAGGGCGAAAAGGCTTCGACCAATTTACCATCCGCAGGAACTTCAGCGAATCCGCAGCTCTACCACGATGCAGTTCCCCAGTCAAGAGGGAAGAAGAGGAAGCGCGGGGCAGCGAAAGCAGACGAGAATACTGGCGGCCAGGATGAGGAGGGAGAAGCTCTCAATTTCTTTGCGCCAAAAGCTGCAGCTCTGAAACCCCGCAAAAATGCGCCCGTGGAAGATGGGAAGCCGACACTGGCAGAACAAGCTGCGCCAAAAGCGCTGGACGAGGCGGAATGTCGACAAATATTGCGATCACATAGGCTAAAGGTCACCCTTCTGCCAACCGGCAAATCAAATGACAAGGTCAAGAAGTCGAAAAAGTCGAAAACCAGTAAGAAGGCACAGAGTGCGAAAGAGGAACACAAACAGCTGTATCCCCAGCCATTGACTACATTTGGCGAACTCAAGACTACATATGGCATATCTAGGCGGATGGCAGAGAATCTGGCAGATCAAGGTTATAAGATTCCTACAGAGGTCCAAATGGGAAGTTTGCCTTTACTTCTACAACCTTCAATCGCCTTAGGGGAGTCTGCATCTGAATTAGGAGACGCGAATGTTGATTTATTATCTATTGCACCTACGGGGAGTGGAAAGACTTTGGCATTTTTGATACCTGTGGTGAATGCAATTATACAAAGGCGAAGGCAGAACGAGGACAAGGGAGAACATGATTTGGAAGCAATTATAGTGGCGCCAACAAAAGAGCTTGCCAGTCAGATTGTCAACGAGGCCAAGAAGCTCAGTATTGGGACAGGAGTGAAGGTAATTGGCATGCGCAAGGGCATGAGGCTGACCGGAAGTCATGATGCCGTGGAAAAGGAAAGCTCTGGTGAGAGTGAAGAAGAGAGCGGTGACGAAGCAGAAGAACCCCGCAAAGGGTCTTCTCAACCTATCTCAAAAGCGGATATTCTGGTTGCAACCCCTGGACTTCTGCTTGGATCCATTTCAACAGGTTCTGGAGACCGGCATGCACCTTTACCCACTGTTCGAACTTTGGTTTTAGATGAAGCTGATGTTCTTCTGGATCCACTATTCAGAGACCAAACACTCGGCATCTGGAACTCCTGCACGAACCCAGACCTCCGAGTAACCTTATGGTCAGCAACAATGGGCTCAAATATAGAAAGTCTCGCATCAGCAACCATCACCTCTCGCCGCTCAAAACTCGAACTCCCCACCACCTCCCCCATCATCCGCCTAGTAGTCGGCCTCAAAGACTCCGCCATCCCCAACATAACCCACAAATTAATCTACGCTGCCACCGAACCTGGCAAGCTCCTAGCTCTCCGCCAACTCCTGCACCCCACCTCCTCCGACACCACGTCTCTCCGCCCCCCTTTTCTAGTCTTCACTCAAACCATCCCCCGTGCCACAGCCCTGCACTCGGAACTCTTGTACGACATCCCAGCCTCAGCAGGCGGCTCATCGCGCATAGCGGTCCTGCACTCCTCACTCTCAGACACAGCCCGCAGCTCCATCATGTCTCGGTTCCGCGCCGGCGAGATCTGGATCCTAATCACCACGGACATCTTGTCCCGCGGCGTGGACTTCCGCGGTGTAAACGGTGTAGTCAACTACGATGTCCCCAACTCCGGCGCCGCATACATCCATCGCGTAGGACGTACCGGCCGAGCTGGACGAGATGGCGGTGTCGCCGTGACGTTTTACACAAAGGAGGATATCGCGTACGTGCGCGATGTGGCGAATATCATTGCGGCGAGCGAGAAGGCTGCCGGCAAGGAGGTAGGCGAGAAGCAGTGGTTGCTTGATGCGCTGCCAAAACCGAGTAAAGAGGAAAAGAAGCGGCT
>QGMI01000939.1:0-15584 GCA_007821535.1 Lachnellula occidentalis | reverse complement strand
ATAAATACTCAGACTGCCTGCATCACAGCGAATAATAGAGCTATAGAAATAATTTTTATAGTATTATAATATGCTAGTAAAGCTTTAAATATCTATCATATAATACTACTAAGCTTTCTAGCATTTAGGTGGTTATTTAAGAGTAAGAAGTTGGGTGCTATATGCGCATACGTCATCAGACCAATCAGAGGCCGTAAAAGTGAGCAAAAACCTCTCGCTAATCCCCAACCTCTTTTTGCCAAGACTTGAAAAACTTGGCACTTTTTCTGTGCCAAGACATTTGTCTTGGCAACACCACCCAGGTGTAGGATCCTTTTTCTCAATCAAAGACCACTAATATTAAAATATTATTGGCACTGTACTGTAGCATCGCTGGACAGTGCCTCTCCATGCTTTGACAGCCTCAACTTGCAGGCATCCGTCGTGAATAGAAGCTCCCGCTGCAACGTGAGCTGCATGCGTTATTTACGTGATTGAATTCTCTCATTGCCAGACGGATCACGCCAACACGCCTGATGAGGGAGGAAGGTCTATCGTGGAGTAAGTGAGTAAAAGAATAATAAGACGTCCAGGAAGTAGTGTGAGTTTTGTTTGCTTTCCTTTTTGCATCATAACTGGTTGTTTTGCATCTGCTACTGTATCCCTGTCCTGTCCCGGTCCTACTGCACGCGAATTAGAAATGACGATACCCAAACAGCTTTCCATACCGATATCCAACTACGCCACCTTCAACACCAACATCCTCTCCCTTGCCCCCTCCCTATGCAATCCTGCCTTCACAGAAGCTTCATTTGTCTCATGCCATTCCGCTGCACTTTCCACAACCGTCAGGAGGTTGTCCCAACAGTGCGACGTGGACTCTTGGGGCGACTCCGATGACTGTTGCTTTGATAACCATATGGCCATGGACGAGAGCTTCACCAGCTCCGCATCACTACAACGATCAGCTTCCCACCACTCAAATGCTTCTGCGAGAAGCTCCCGCTCGCAGACGGTACGAGCTAAACCTCGGAAATATACCTCCTATATGTCTAGTTCGGCGTCGTCCATTTCCGACAAGTCTTTAACGTCGTTTCCCTCATTTTCGCCAGAGTCTCCCAGAGATGACCGCTCTTCTTTTCTGCTACCAACAGTCGATGGCACAGCCAACAAGTCTACAAAATCTACACCTTCCATTGTCGAGAGTCTGACCACATCATCGCCCGCGAACGAGCGCATTGCTTTGTTTGATGATGCCCCACTCAGTACCAAACATGTTCCAGGCTCTATCCACCTTGCGAACGACGAACACATCGAAAGATTAATTGCGCGCAATGGAGCTGTCACCTTGGTCAGGCAAATTGCCGAGGATCTTGCCCAGCGAGACGCACAAATGGCTACAATCAGGCGCAAGGCCGAGGGCAGGGAGCGGGCACTTAAGAAGATAATATTGGAGTGTGGCTTGTCGAATCTGGACATGGAGACACGATTGCGAGCCATTGAAGCGGAAAGAAAGCCCGCAGACGCCAGGCAAGATTTAAAGGCGCAGGAAGGCGGTCTAGAGGATATGATGAACGATGCGATGACCGAGACTGTGGTGCTGGGAGAGCGTGCACTTATGGACAACGATGCTACAGTTCGGGCGAAAGATTCGTTGAAGGCCTTAGAAGATCGATCCTCAAATGTTCCCAAAGGTTGGAAAGATTATCTATGGGGCGGGACGAGCAAAAAGAGTAGTAGGGCCAGCAGTGTGAATGAAGACATTGTCCATGATTTGGAGCCTACGACTAGGAAGAACAGTGGCGCTAATGGGCGGCGTACTGTTTTGCAGAGTGATCTTTTCCAACCTTTGAATGGTACACAAAGTACAAGCCGAGCTTCTAGTATCAATGTGGATAGTTCGAATCGGGGAAGAAAGCCTTCATCTGGCCTTGCTACATTGGCCTTAAAACTTGTTGCAGGGAGCACGACGAGCGTCAAGGATTCTGAGGGGTCCAATGGTCGTGGGCGAGCGAATAGTACGGGGACAACACCAGCCGCGAGAGCCGAATCTACTGTCAGCACAAGAACGACCATGTCTGCCAGACCAGCGCCAGCCAAAGCGCCCGCCAAAGCCGTGCCAACTCCACGACGCAGCATAGCAGCTAGCAGTCAAAGCGGACCCGTGCGAGGGCAACAGGAAAGGTGGGATACCATGGGAGCCAGTCCTCAGGGTAATGATGCATCAGGTCGCTCCGATAATTATGGTCCTGTCGAGATGGATCAGATTCTCCCTCTGGAAGCACAGCCGCCAACAGTGACCCAAATATATAACAACCCTTATAATCAAGAGTTCCTTACAGATAGATTTGGTTTTATATATGATCAACGGCGAAAGAAGAGACAAAGAGAAGCAGCCGAGAAGATACGCAAAAGCAAAAGAGGGAGTCGGGTGGAAATGCTAAGCGGTGCAAGAAATGGGCTTGATGACGATGACGAGTTTGAAGAGGAGAGGCCCGACACTCCTACATCCATTGAAGAGGACGGAAAACCCGTCAAACGATGGCAGGATTATTTGAAGATTGCTACCTTTCCTACGGAGCTCTTATCACATACGCCTTCAGGTGCTGTACCTGCGTTCGAAGTTATGGAAGGTGGCGAGGTGCCAAGATCTCCTGGAATAATAACTGAAGAGCGAGGATTTGTGCCATCAGCGAGTACTGCTCCAACACAACCTTCTATACCTGTGATTTCAGACAACGCCGCCATCTCGAAGCCAGACGCCTCTTCGCCTCCAAAAGCCGAGCTCACCAAAGAAGACACCGAACCGGTCAAGCTTCTCTTGCAGCAGTTGGGTGAGGTTCATGACTCTCTGCAGCGAGAGAAGACGGTCAGGTGGAATGACTTCCTACGCAAGGTCAGAGCCGAGCGTAAACGCGATGGTGAAGCAGCTGCGGCAGCATATGCAGCAGCAGCAGACAAGAGTTCAAGGACTGTAGCTGCCACGCCTGAAGTGTCTCTGGCGGATGGAGAGTTGATTGGTGTTGCTGGTCTGGGCAACAAAGGCAAAGTTGGACGTGCTAAATGGAATGAGTTCAAAGCTCTCGTTCTCGGTGGCATTCCTGTAGCCCAGCGTGCTAAGATCTGGGCTGAATGTTCCGGGGCTACGGCACTACGGATTCCTGGCTACTATGACGACTTAGTTGCCCACAGTGAAAAGGATGATGATCCCGCAATCATTGCTCAGATCCGGATGGACATCAATCGTACTCTGACAGACAATATCTTTTTCAGGAAAGGACCAGGTGTTGCCAAGTTGAACGAGGTCTTGCTGGCGTATTCTCGACGAAATGAAGAGGTTGGGTACTGCCAGGGCATGAACCTTATCACAGCATGCTTGCTTCTCGTCATGCCTACAGCCGAGGACGCGTTCTGGGTTCTCACCAGCATAATCGAGAACATCCTCCCACGCGGTTACTATGACCACAGCCTTCTCGCCTCCCGAGCCGACCAGCAAGTCCTCCGCCAATACGTTGCAGAGATCCTTCCCAAGCTTTCATTCCACCTCGACGACCTGAGCATTGAGCTAGAAGCCCTAACCTTCCAATGGTTCCTCAGCGTCTTCACAGACTGCTTGTCCGCCGAAGCCTTATTCCGCGTTTGGGACGTCGTCTTCTGCACCAATGATGGCAGCACCTTCCTCTTCCAAGTTGCGCTCGCACTTCTCAAGCTCAACGAGCTACAATTACTACAATGCTCGACGCCAGCTAGTATATACACCTACATCAATCACCAGATGACGAATCACGCTATCAGTATCGATGGCTTGATCCACGCTTCTGAGGGACTGAGAAAGGTGGTTAAGAGAGATGAAGTTGAGAATCGACGCGCGAAGGCTATAGATGCAGAGAAGGACTTGATCAGACAGCGAGAAGCACGAAACAACCTCCGTAAAGCGGAGAGGCTTGCCGCAGCGAACGACGAATCTCAAAAGAAATCCGAGAGTGTAGAGAGTACACCTTCGCAACTGGAGTTGGTGGACGATGATTACGGGGAATTGACGGTGAGGACGCCCATTCCGGTGAATGATGACACGTCGTTGGAATTAGGTTGAGCTGAGTTTTGTTCGGATCTCGGATTGGATTGGTTGGGAAATGGGTTTGCGTTGAATGATGATGCATTTTTGCGGGTTTGGGATATGTTATGATACCCTCAAACGTTTTTTGTTTGCTGTTCATAGTAGGATGCTCGTTGAGTCAAATACAACGGAAAGTTGATGATGTTTTGTTGAACGCCAGTGCACTTCCTCCGTTTATCAAGTTCAATCTACCTATACTCCCATGACTGCTTCTAAACGCACTCTAGTCTATCCTTGAAGCTTCCGTCAACCTCTATTGAACTCATACCAACAGGAGCTATATATACCATGTTAGCTGAGGCGCCCTCTTCGAGTCGAAAAGGCATGACAAACTCACATTCCACAGCGTCAAGCACAGGAGGTAAATAGCTTTCCACAAGCTCATACGCATACCTCCCAACACTAACATACCCCAGGAGAGCGAACAACAGTACACAGGTCGTTGTATGTGCAGCGGTAGTGCTCGTTGTGTTATTGCCATACCAAGATTGCAGCTGCAGACAGACAAGACAGGCTTTGTTAGCCAAGCTAGCTCAAATTCGATTGTGGAATATGAAGAGAGAAGAAAATGAAGAAGAGAGAAATAAGTGGCTGGCTGGCTGTCCGTACCGAGTATACGAAGTCGCCAAACTGCATATCGAGGTACGATACAGTGCATCTGGTGAGCACGCCGAAGCCGACGCAGGAACAGGCTATGGCCATGATGGCGTTGGGTTGGATGTCGTTGCGGTGGAAATACGAGGCGAGGACGCCGATGTATGCGGGGAGGAGGGTTAGGATGAGGTAGAGGAGGGTCATGGCGGGTGCCGGAACTACACACCGTAGGTATGGTTAATGGATGTTTTTGTTGTGTTTACTTGGTTGGGGTGATTGGATTGGATTAGGATGTACATACCTGTGTTTGCATGCTGTGCAGCGGAAGTTGGTATGCAGGTTACAGATTCCATCTTCTTTGTCGGGGTATGTATAGTGAGAGTTAGGTAGGGGGCTTGTGGAAGTTATATAGTTGGATGAGAGTTGTAAAGATGCCTTTTTTTAGACTTGGTTCTCTTATTATAACCTTCGCTTGGGGCAACCTATTGAATAGCGGGACCACTGCCTCAGCTTGCTTCCTCCACAAATGCTATACGAAGAGTATCTACCCAGACCCTTCTATAGGTAAGTCTGACAGTCCCGCTATAAATAGTAGATTTAGCGTAGATATATCATATATAGAATCCCGTAGGTCTAAATGACTCTTTATCCTAATACAGATCCCAAAATCTATAAGATGGAACCAATCTTAAAATGGAGACCTAAGTTTTTGTCTCTTAGCAATTATATAAAAGTTAAATCTCACTCTTAAGTGGTGCAGAATACATGTTTATAGAGTAAAAACAGCAGGATTGTCAGACTTGAAAAAAAGCAAGCAAGTACTAACCCAAACAACCGCTTCATAGAAGAACATACAGACCTACCTAACATAATAAGCGGGTTTTGACAATACTTCCCTCATCCACGATAATATAATCTTATCGTACTCACTCTTACCCAGTAGTACAGTAAGGCGTAGTTGAGGGCTCGCGAATCTAAATTTAGAACCCCCCTCCGTCGTAATACCTACCAATCACACAGTCAACGAAACAAAGCAATACACCATTCGCAGGACGAGAATATAAGCCGGGAATATTAATAATAAGACCCTTGTTATGAATAAGCATTTCTGTTATAAATAAGCAATGCTAGCCGCTATTTTCGGCATTTAATTCGAATTATGCAGCCACTTAGCTTGAGCCGTGAGATCGGTTGTAATCACTAGGTAGGTACCTAGGTACTTAAAGGGGGCATAGGATCGAAAATCTGACATTAAAATGAAAAGGCTATTCGCGTTGAGCCCGAAGTAAAGCCTGATTTTATAAATGAGGTGGATATTCAGAGAGAGAGTGTGAACTTACTACCAGTACATCTCACGATCCATTGCTACTACCTATACCAGCCCGCAACTTGCAGGCCCGGGCTGGGGCCGCAAGTTTCGAAGTTGGAGGCTTCAATCTTGAGAGTTTATCGCATGCATATCTATCACCCAGAATGAGGCAAGTTCAAGGCTTTTGTATGGTGAATTGCATTAGGAAATAACAACCCACCCCACCAGCATTGTTATAACGCCAAGTAGATAGATAATAGTATCGAGCTGCCACGTGATATTTATATTAAGCTCTTGCAAATGTATATAACGTATGTAAACACCTCGGCGCATGCACGAAATGTACTTGAATATCAGGCCTATCCACCAGCATACCATCATCCACCGCGGCGAAATTCCGGGCTTCGAAAGCGAAGATGGAGTCTATGAGAATATCTAAATGCGCATACGTTAATATCTGGGGTACGAGACAGGAGAAGTATTTTATCTTACTGACTGCTAGATTGAGCACCATCTATGATAGATGACTTCAGCCTCCCACCCGGCATCCAGCACCAGAAACATGCCTGCAACCCCGAGGGCCATATCGATGATCCTGCTTAGCCTAGATACGAAGCTGAGATGCGTGATAATATATCCGGTAACGAGCAATAGGGACGCAATAGGTGAATTGTCGTAAGCTGATCTGAAGACCTCCGAGATCTATCTGGAAGACGTCTTTTTAGGAGCTGCTTCTCTTTGGGGTGAGAGCTTAGCTCACTTACGTAGTGAGCTACTAATCGAGGAGACAAGTTGTAGAGATAGAGAATACCGCACATGTAGAGAGAGACAGAGGTTGCGGCAAGCACAGTTGAGCGCAACTTGTGTGAGTGGAATCGGAGGACGCGCGCGACATGGTGGTCAAGAATGCGGAAGGCGGTTAGTAGACAAGAGAGCAGAAGTGTAGAAGCTGGAGACCTGGGAGAATGTCAGTGAGTCCATTTCGTAGAGCTGTTTTGAACTTACCGAGGATTTGGTTTGAGGACAAGTCATTCATTGCCAGAGGTTCTGTCGGACAGGGTAGACTGCAGAGCCATTTTAATGCGTTCTGGTTGATTTCGAGTCTATTATATAGAGGAAATAGTTGAAAGATTGAAGAGTTGAGAATTGAATATCAGAAAATAGTTTCACTGCATGGCAATATGCCTCCTCGCTACATAGACCAGGTCTACCGCCTTGTTTTCGCCTTTATTCAGTGCCCATGATTCGATACGACCTTGAAATCGGTATGAGATGGTCAAAATAGCTTTATGGACTCTATACTGAGACTCGAAGAAATTTCAGCTTCACAGCCGCCAAGATTTCGGTGTCAGAGATCACATATACATACACCTAAGCTGATAACCGTGTAACAACAGCCTATGCTCCTTTCTGGAATTGCAACTGAACTTACAGCGGTTGTATTGGGTATAATTATTTGTTAACGGATTTCTCCCTCCTCCTCACTCTCTGAAGTATCCGATCCGCTGGTACTCGTATCATCGTCATCTGACTCCTCTTCACTCGAACTTGACTGCTCTTTTGGTTCGGTCGGCTCTTGTCCGCTCGCTTTTAGAAAATCCTTCTCCAGCATGCAATTCTCAGGCAGAGTGTTTTGCTCCCGTACATATATTGTTGGAAATTCCATCAATTCCCGCTTTCGTAATTGGTCAAGTAAGGGTTGCGAAGAATCTAGTGGAATCAAGACTTTTGGAAACGTTGATGGTGTATTTGGTCGATGGAGATAGAAGTGTAGATCGAAGGCCCAAGCTGGCACCTCATCCTGCTCGACTTCCGCTACCGCGGAGAGGCGTTGTGGGACGTTCCAGGCACTCGTACTCGAACATTGTAATCTTGGTATCGTGGTCATTTCGTGCTTCCCCTCGTGTTCCAACTTCATCCTTTTCGCATATCTTTCCTTGATCTGCCCGAGCTTGCGTTTTTTCTCGATATTTTTCTCTGCGCTCGTTAAGTTGGATCTCCTAACCATCTCGTGAGCTTCATAATAAGCCTCCCCAACCCTCTTGAAGCCCAGTGCTTTTTCTAAAAGCCTACCGGAATCGCCGTCCCTGATCCACTCCACTTGCCAATTGATGTCCCTTTGTTTCTTGCTCCATGATGTTGTATTTTCTACATTCCTCCTCATACCGCTAGGCGCCTGGAATACTCTTATCTTGTAGGCCTGAAGGATCCTACTGATGCAAGCCTCCCCCTCAGGTGTCCATTTTTTGGGTCTCCGTCGGTCTTCACCTTGTCGCGCGGCTTTCAATTCCGATGCCTTCAACAGGCGGCGATTTTCTACAATCTCTTTCTCAGATCTCTCCTTTCGATGTTCGATTGAATGGAGGAAATTGTAATCGTGATCGATTCCCGAAGGCGTGGCCAATTGTGATCTGGGGACGAAGACTGTCGGGTCGCGCACGCCGTTGCATGACGACCACAGTTTGTGTCGGCGAGAGCAGGGGAGTGAGCAGGTATTGACTGCACATCTAGGGCATGTGTATTTGGGAGTGTTTATATGGCAAATGCTGCAAAGCGTCGAGAGGAGAGGGTCCGCCATGATGTGTTGGTGTTTTTTTGTTGTAAATGCCGAAGAAAAGTTCGAGGCTGAAGATTGGAAGTTGAAAATATTTCAGCCTCGCCAACGAAACGGACTCGCTTCACTAACCACCAAAAAATGTCTTCTTGGGCCCTTGTCTCTGTCCAAACTTCTACTCTTCTTAGTCACAATTACTGGTCACCACTCCTTAACCATGACCATATGGCTTTAAGAGTACGAGTGTACTTGTGTCCAAGCAGGTACAGTATATCACTGTATATCAGTTCAAGACCAATTTTTCATCAACGATCTTCCGCCGCCAGGAATCCCAGTCCAGTACAGTACTGTATTGAGATGGACGTGGAGTGACATCGACATGGAGTTGATGCCACGTTCTCCGCACAGAGCTCACTGCGGAATTCTCTGGAAAGGACAGTGAGAATGACGACTTCTACTGGCACATGCTTCATGTCGTTCCAACCGTGCCCATCAACTTCACCACCAAGTCAACTGGAGAGACAGCATAATGAAGCCCTACTTCCAGCGACCTGGCACACGTGGAGATGGTTGATTACAGTCAAGTACTTATTCACTGGACCGCCTTGGATGAATACAAGCAAGTGATGTGTGGCCCAACGGCTATGGCCAATTCTTACTCTTGATTATCTCTCCAACCAGATTTGTGTCTTCAAGGGAGAAATGTTATCTGGGGCCACGAAAATAATACGATGCTTCCAAGCCATTGCAGGATCCTGGTTGCCAGGAACAGTCTTACATGAAAGACCGCTTTCCGCTGCCAGAGTGGTGGATCTGCTGGGACGTCTTGTGAACCCTCTTCTATTCTCTCTGACCCTTTTCCATTTGTTCCAAAACCAAAGGATTGTCGGATGTCTGGAACTTTTCGTCGAAACCCCTCCAACAAGAGGTTTGAGAACTGGCTGCATGCACTGATGATGCAGTGGCTTCATATTCCCTCTGTAAGAAGGCTTATCAGCCTCGAACAGAATCCAAATCAGGCATTAGCTGGCGTTTCCTCATTGCCTGAAAAGGACATCACATATTCCATGCTATGCATACTGTGATATTGCATGCGTTTGCATGCGTCCAGCTAGTACCTACTGAGCCTCTACCCCTGAGGATTTCCTTTCTCACAAGCGTACAGGGAAGCTCACGCCACTTCGTGCGACTGTGTTGTACCCGATCACGATCCTCGATGATGCGGCAGCAGAATCGCATATTCTTGTGTGGCCCTACAAAGGTGTTTGTATTTCTAACCCCTGAATCACGTGGCTCAAGCTCCGACGGTGGTAGACAATCGAAGATGCCAATATTCTTGCCACGCGACATATGTGATCGACTAGGGTAGAAGACGTCTCTGTCATTTCTTATATCCTCAACTCAAGATTTGGTGGCTCGACGAAAGACAATCTAGAGACACCATGTGTTTGGTTTCGCGCGGCAGTGTGTACACACACTCGTGTTACTTTCTTTAGTCGAAGCCCCTAGGAGCACAAATTGACTTTGCCCCTGGGTCAACGAGGCGAGAGCGTAGGCCAAGAGGAGCAGTGGAACCGTGAATAAATGTCAACAAACGTGAAAGCGGTCGTACTTGTACGAAGCTTCATAAATGTACGAGCACAATCACACGCCTTCGTTTGTTTCATCACGGTGGTAGTGGAGTAAGTGGTCAAACTTTGATTAAGCGGATGATGGGTGCGCGCAGATTACGCTGTGGCTACCCTTGATGGTCATCACGGATTCACGGTCCCTCATGCAGAGTCGCAGACCCATATCAATCTAAGATGTCGAGGCTTCGGCTCTCGTCTTGCTCTCCGGGACAGGCGCACTGTTTCTACTCCGTATCGAGTTATCAGCTGGTCGGGTTGCGACCTATGAGTTTATGTGATAAAAGTCAATCTGGAAGTAAGTAATAGACAGAAGAAACATGTGGTAAAGCGGTGATTATTGGGCACGTTTTCCACCAGCTAGCCAGCTCTAATAATCTACGGAGTACGAAGTAAAGGTAAATTTACCAAGGGTCCAAGACAAACCTCCAAAACTTAATCCCTCAGCAGCGGGAATAGTGGAGCCAGGCCACGCTGCTATTGGTCAGGGCAACTCTATATGCTGCACTGCAGTGGGGCCAACTCGCACGGGGTCCGGACCCAAAGGTCAAGAGGCTCGTGCAGTGCAGTCTCACCATCATGGAAGCCCCTGAATGCTGAGATCAAAGTGGCGGAGAAGTGCTGACATCTGGGGGATGAGGGGAGGGGAGGGGAGGGATTGTACGTACGTAGGCTCAAGAATGGGATGAAAGGTCTATCATTAAAACTTCATGTAGTGAGCTGACCTTAGTACGTTATTTGAATACATTACAGTAATTTAGTAACTAGACAATGAATGCGATGCAGGAGGTCAACATCTAAAACCCGAGTTCACAGTTGGACTGTTGGACTGGAGCGGACGGCAGCAGTTAAATAATACCGGCTAACAATCATGCTGGGGACCCCTGGAGCATTGCTGGGTCATTACTGGTCAATCGGAACTATCTTCTAGGCTCCTCTAACCCCTCTCGGCCACCAACACCACGCTTGGCCAGGCACATAACCGGGGCTTCTCCACAGCATCCAATGATGGCTCAGATCACGCCTCTTCTGCCCCAGTAGCAGCCCGGGTCAGCAGTGCTATCCATGGCTTATCCCATCTCTCCCAGTCAATCTTACCCGTCTTGAAGTTTGCATTAAGCCCAAACCCTCGAGCTTCAGCTTGCCTCCTCCTCCCCTCCTCTCTTCTAGTCATTCTTTCCTCCCCTTTTGCATCTGCATCTGCATCGGCACGACCCTCTGCAAGAGTAGCAGTAGACTGGCGGCTTCATTTGCGGCTTCATTTGTCCCTGTTTTGCAAAGTCTTTCCCACGCACCATTTGAAAGTTGTCGTTTGCAGCTTGCTGGATGACGAGCCGCGAACATACCGGTACCATCAACTAACCCCAACAGCCAGCGACATCTGCTACTCCATTCTTTGCCGTTCCGTAACCTCTCGCTTTCCAACTCTCCTTTATCCGAAAGCTCCAAGCTTCAGTGCAGTTTAGTTATACATCTGCCTTGAAAATCGACCGTTCTCTAGCGACATCAAGATTCCTTGCCGAAAAGGAGAAATCGCCGCCATCATCCAATACCGCAGTCATGGCTCCCTCACTGAACACCCACCCTTCATTCGTCCGGCCCCGTACCGGAGACCGTGATGGTCGCCCGGCCACACGGGATCAGAGCGACCAAAACCTGATCATTCCAAGCAGAACATCTTCTCTGCATTCCCGCATCACCCAGCCGATTCCATCTACATTGAATGTCAAGCCTCAACAGCGGACACCAAAAACACTTACACACGCTTATATGGTATGCGGTGTTGGACGTGAACCGTCGCAATGGGTCAAGGCACCGGCTCCCGCACAGGGAAAGATTGGACACATGAAAGGGGCTGTTGGACAATTCTGGTTGCCAGAAATACTGGGTAGTAGTCCAAGATTAGAGCAGGATAACGAAATTGCCAGGGCTTTGCATGCAGCAATGAGGGTGAGTCTGCGATGAGAAGACTATTTCAGACCAGTACTGATTCAGAATAGGCCTGTTTTCCTCACGATGTAGAGATCTGTACTGGACGCAGTCAACCGCATTGCGTGCACCACTCTTTTGTTCTCCAACAGGATTCTTCACACACCCTTTACGGCATCGCTCTCCGAGTTTGGTCAAGAGCAGATGAGAAGCGCGCCGAGACCATTCGCGACCTCAGAAGACGAACAGAGACAGACTTTTATGATTCCGCTGAGGAGACCTATTGGATTCCATACTGCTTGTCTTTCCTTTCCAGATATCCTCTTTACAATCTTCTAGGCGATTATCTGCGAGGGATGTGGATCCATTGGAATAAGGCCACAAACCTTTTCCATGCCGAGGAGGTCTCCCGTATTCTGAGCTTCCCAGCGCCAAGACTCAATGATCTGGTACGAATCGACATGAAGGACTATGCTCTTTGCTACCAATTTCCTTCGAGTCCAACGGGATTCCAGAATTTCGCCATGTGGCCGTTATTCTCCTGCTTGTCCATCCCCAACATTGTTGGTGTGATAGAGGCAGCTCTCTCGCCAACTCGTCGCATCATTTTCGTCAGTCACTACCCTGCCATGCTCACAGTAGCAGCCGAGACAATCCGTTACTGTGTTCGTGTTTACGAATGGAGTGGACTGTATGTTCCCGTAGTGCATGCGCGACATGCGAAGGAACTCGTACAAGAGCCGGGACCGTACATCCTTGGTATCACCGCTGAATGCCGAAGTCTTTTCACCGCTCCCACGGATGCCTTGGTTGTGGACTTGGACCGCAACTTCGTTCTTACTTCTAGCCCGCCCACCGCACTCACTCCCGGCCAGCGCACCAAGATGGTTAGCAGGATGACACAGGCACTTAATGGAGATGTGACACCATCCGGTGTTCCACAACACCTACGATCGGCGTATGGTGGCGGGAAACTGGTTCCTGCAGGTCAAATTATTGTGATGAGAGGCGAAGTCGAGTCAATCCAGGACCCTGAATGGTGGAACCAGGATCCTCTCATGGCCGTCATGGATCATGTCTGTGAAAAAATGGTAAGTTGGAGATCCAAACTCATATACCACCAGGGGGGTATATTGTTGCAAGTTACTGATAAGGTTTCATGACAGGGGAGAAACACCGGCATGAAAGCTGTATTTGGCGGGGCTGTGAAGAAGCCACTCATGACCAAGGTCTCTATGAGACATTTGAATGAGATTGTTCGAGAGCGAAATCAATACTCCAGGGATGCTCTGGAAGCCTGGCAAGATTTCATCAACCTCAAGGGCCGCATGGACACAGAACTCGGCAAGGTTTCCAAGAGGAACAACTTCCTTGTCGAGGAACTCGAGAGCTGGAAACAACAAGTATGTTTTCTCATGATTGGTTACAAGATTTGTATACTAATATTTTATAGTTCCTCAAATTCCAGTCTTTCGCTGAACAGCTCACCAAGGAGACTCAAGATCTCAAGGTCAAGATCGAGAACCACAAGCGCGAGAACAGACGCCTTAATGTCCTCATTGATCAACAAAAGGACGATTCGGTACGCCTTAGCACACGCCTCTCTGGCACAGAGAAGCAGCGTGACGATGCCCTCGAAGCATTGGTTCTTCAGCAAGAGATTGCCGAGGAACTCGAGCGCGAGCGGAAACGCAACAAGAAGGAGCTTTCTGGGCTGCAACACACCAACGGTACTCTTCTTCGCCAACGCGATGAAGCACAGCGTGTTGTTCTCCATCTCCGCAGCTTGATTGGTGGTCAAGCTCACCACATGGAGCATCTAGTTCAGACTCTCGGAAAGAGCCCTGACTTGGCCGAGTACATTGAGGGCGGCTATGATGAAGATGACCTTGAGGATATCGCCGAGAAGCCCGAGGTTGAGGAGAACGGGATCGTCGGTGGTTATGATTCTCGTGCTTCGTCGCGCTCAAACAGATACAGCAAGGGCCCCGACGATGACATGGGCCCAGAAATGGAGACCAGACTCCGAAATGGTCTTCGAAACAGCAAGCGATACAGCCAGATGAGCATCGTTGATGTCGCTGATCGTCACCTGAGGGATAAGACCGATGCGATTGCCCACATCATCCGGAACATCAGCGACCAATGCGCTGCTGCTGTCGAGGGTCTACAACTTGCCCACGATGCCGATGCTGAGGCCGAAGAGATCGCCTTGAACAAAAAGCGGAGCTATCGTGCAAGTATCTTGTCAACGGCAGCCAGTGAAGACGGACACTCAGCTCATGGTTCAGACATGGGCGACGACAGTCTCCTCGCTCCCAGTGGGCGTGCGTCCAGCATCCCTCCCACCCCCGATCTCACCCACCGGTCAAGCACCGCCATGTCCATTGCGAGTTCAACCACAACCCCAGAACGTAGTAGTCAGCAATATAACATCGGTACCGACATCCCGACCAAAATTGTTGAAGATAGTGATGAGGAGATCGAGGGACGGAGCGAGTGCGAGTCCGAGCTCACTACCAAGGCGGGCCTGATGCACAGACCGGCCGGTGCTCGGATCTCTGCTCTGGGCGGACACTAGATGTGTCTGATGCTCCATCCCTTTAGCATTTGTAATTGTTCTGGGGGCGTTTATACCGGAGGGTTGTTTTGCGCTCACATTCTTTTTTTCTCTATGTAAGTATGGAAGAACTGGGTTGATTACTTTTGTAGTAGTGGAGATCGCGAGGTGGAAAAAGGGGTTGGCAAATGATTCTGTGGTTCCAACTGTGTGCTAGCCGTACATGGTTGTTTTTTTGATCTGGTCTTTTTAATACCCGGAGTATGAAGGAAGAGTTTTGTATATACTTCCGAAATACATCCCGTTTTATAGTTTTTATGTACTGAATACCTAAACATCACCTCGATTATCCTATATTTGTTTGTGAAAGTGACATGTATGTATTCCTGTACCTTGTCCCGCACGGTATATACCCAGCTCCTCTCCTATTATAGACCTCCCTCACACGTACTCTCTCACTCTACCTAGTCCAGCACGCACGTAACCGATCGAACTATTCTCATCTGTCTCTGTCTCGGACTTTTTTATAAAAATCCCACCTTGATTGTCCCTGGTTCAGAACCAGATTGCACAACTGACGCCTTCATACATCTATCTCAATCATGTTTTCTCACTCCCGTCTCAGAAACACATGAGGTCATTGTCATCCCATTTCATCGCATCCCACACGACGTTTTTACCAAAAAAAAAAACAAGAAGAAGATACGACAGAAAGAAAGAAAGAAAGAAAGAAAGCAAGAAAGAAAGGACTAAAACCTCCGAAAAAACGCGCCGCGCCGCGCCTCCCGGAGAAGACCCTCCTGCCAAGAATGCGATGAGCAACAAAAAAGTCTGTTTAGGAAAAAGAGTGGAAGAAGGAGTGAGGATCCTGGTATACGGTTACGGCGTTTGGGGAATACAGGTACGGTGTTTGG
>QGMI01000938.1:0-15610 GCA_007821535.1 Lachnellula occidentalis | reverse complement strand
GCGTGGAGACGTGGTCGGGGACGCTGGTTAGAGTTGTGGTTGGGAGGGAGGGGGAGGGGTCTGGGGGGGCGGAGCTGCTGGTGCATGTGAAGCGGATGGGGTAGGGGGGTTGGGGGCCTGCGTCTAGGGCTATGTCTGTGCTGTTGGATGGCAGGGAGGAATGTGATAGTTGTTGCTCGTAGAGGGTGTTGCCGTCACTGACTACGGTGCGGAATTTGTCTTGGACTTGCGCGTGCACTTTCTCTTTTCCTCCGGCCAGGTCGTATGCTTTGGTAGTGCCTTTTTTGATGTTTTCTCGGGTTGCCTCGGATGGCATATATTTCTGAAGTTTCTCGTGGCTTCCGGCCATGTCGTAGGCTTTCGTACCGGCCCCTTTGACAACTGCTGTTGTTATCGTAGATGGCATGTATTTCTGGACCCTGTTCTGTACAACTGTAGCTACCGGACCTGCCACGGCGGCAATCTTGCTGGTTGCATAGACATTGACTGCCATAGCTCCCAGTTCAAGTGGTAAAGTACTCAAACTCGCTCCCTTGATAGAATGCATACTCGTGGAAGTAGAGAGCAAGCGAAACGTAGGGCTAGTGCACAGATTCTTCTTCTTATCGCCGGTGCAAAGCACGACTGAGAAATAGCCATCTCCAGCTTCCGCTGGGATGCGCAAAACGACTGTCTCGCGGAGTTTGTGCTTCTCGCGGATCTTCGCTGGCTTTGCTTTCTTTCGGAAATGGCCTATATCTCTTTGCCACGCGCGCTCATCACTCGGGTTGAGTTGATCCGAGTCGATTGCCATGGTTGGGGTAACGTTCAACCAGCTGCCATTTGCGCCCATTAATGCCTTTAGACGCATGCCTGTCTTGCCAGAAAAGCCTTTGTTTTGAAGCCACAGTGTGCGGTCCGGAGGCAGCGGTCCATCAGAAAAGATGGAGATGGCGAGGGATGTGGTTGGGCCCTGAAAAAAGACCAAGCCATGAGAATGTCGCAGCAGGGTAAAGTGTTTAGTAGTTTCGTATGGGTGGCTGATCAGACCCCCGGCAAAATGCCGAACTTCACGGAAGGCATTTTGCACAACGTTTGGTTTTGCGACCGTCGAGGTAGATGCAGATGCTGAAGATGGGGCGGCTTCAGAGTAGGGCGATGAGGCGGCTGATGATGGGAGCGAGGTCGTCGAAGAGCTAGGGCCCATGGACTGAGGACTCACGGCTCCAGATTTCGGAAGACTGGCGTACATTTGCGACTCTGTAAACCTGGGAGGCATTGTGTGGCTTAGTGATAGACCCGGGCGTGGAGGTAACGTCGCGTTGTCCATTGTCTCACTCCTCAGCTCTTTGTCCGGTTCGGCATCTACGCCGGGCTGGCCACCTCTAAATGATCTAAGATGTTTCATGTCGGGCCGGCTGTCTGCTTGAATATCTGGATACGGTGGCTGATGTCGAGGTCTCGGTGTGCTTGTACTTGAGTCCAGCGGAGTAAGTGTGCTTTGAAAAGAGCTTTGATGGTGGAGTCTAGGTGAATGGCTCGTGACTGAGGGAACCCAATGATTTGGGTGTGATCCTAGGTGGTGAATTGTAGGTGGGTGAGTCCTTTGTGACTGAGAAGCACTCGGACCTTCTCTCAAAGGTCTCTGGTGTTGAAATTGCTGCGAATGGTGTGATTCAAAAGGAGGTTGGGCATTTTGATATAGCCCGTGTTGTTGGCTGGGAAGCGGGTTGCCCCTTTCCGCCACGGCATGAACGTCCTGAAATGAACGCTGAGGGCGAAGAATCGACGGATGGTTTGTTTGAGACGGAGACCGAAGTTCTTGATTTGATCTTTGGTATCGAAGTCTTTGTGAAATGTTTACTTCTGGAACCGGCTTGCGGTGTACCGTGAAGTTATTAGCCGCTGGCGAATTTTGACGGAGATGTTGAGACTGAGACTGCACGGCATCTTCCACGCTGTACGGTGGAGGAGGCGGTTCAAAGTGTGCATCCATAGCCAGTCTGATCACCGGATGGACATTCACGCTGAGGTCTTGGAGGTGAATATTTCCAATGGTAATGTTGGGAGGTATCATAGGACACTTGGCGTTGAAATCGCCAAATCAACAGGTGAGGGTAAAAGATGATTCAGGGGCTCGGCAAAGCGGCACCAATCATAAATATTTCGCACTGAGTACTCACCAATGGAATTATCCCGTGACGAGTGCCGCTTTTCAAGCCACAGCGCGGGCGGCTGCGGGCGGCCCCGTCTTTCAATTTAGTCCCCGCACCGCCGCAACGACGATGATTAGCCAAGCATTAACTCGTCAGAGTTTCAAGAAGAGGGTGTTAAACATCTTTCTCTGGAACCCGTTCTGACTTAAATAGTCTCAAAGGTTTGTGTGTGTTGTACTTCTCACCCGGAAATACGTTTTCCATTTTCCATTCTCCTTAACAAATGCCAATAGCTTTGTCCCCCAATCGTTCTGTCAAACTGCTCAGCCGCCGAAATGCACTTATTCATATCACAAGGGACTTAATTCAAAGGGGTGTTTGACGGAGGATCCTCGTGCTTTAAGCTTCCTCGGATTTGACAGGAATATTTGGCACACGTGACAGGGAATAGCTTCTCAGGAGATGAATTCACCAAACAATTATCGTTTGATTCCAACTACTACCAAGTTTCGCGGCGACTGCCTGTACTCAAAAACAGGCTCTACCCAAGCTTCTCTCACCAAATCCCCATGTTCTTTCAAAAACAGCCAGCGATCCACCACAATCAAACTTTCCACCACACCAGCACTGAATGCCATAAGCGACCACGTCACGCTCAGTTCCCTCTTCAACGCGTCATATCGTTGGGCATATCCATCGATTTCCTCATCAGTAATCTTCCCCATCCTGTCCCCGAGCGGAATGCTTCTCTCGGGGTCAGCCTTCAGCTTGTCAAGAGCTCCACGTACGTAGGTTGTGAACGACACATAGCATCTTTTCCTCAGCGAGCCGATAATAACTGGCTGTGTACATTCCGGACTACTCTCGCCTCCCGGTATCTTCGACACAACGCCGTAATCGAGGAAGACCTTTTGCAGTAAAGCACGGTAGAAATGTCGCGTGAAGAAGGAATCGCTTTCCTTCGCGGTCCAGTTTAGTGGCGCTTGCACTCCCATCATTCGTGCTGTGATGTTCAACCTGACGCCCTCGTCGCCATACGTTGCGAGACGTTCGCTCATGGGGAAGCCGTGCGGGTCGCAATCAGATAGATCTTCTTCTGCTTGAGGTGCGTTGATGGCTTTCAAGTTGCGTCGAATGTGCGGGTGCTTGAGGGTTGATGGCCCAAGACGCGAGGAGAGCAGATTGTAGCAACACCCTACGATCGCAATGGCGTGGACTGCGGGGTTGAGAATGAGGGATCGGATACCGTGGTGAGAGAGATTGCCGCAGGAGTGGATGGAGACGGCCATCAAGCGGATCTCTTCAGCTTTTGATATCTCGTCAAGAACTTGTGGTAATTCAGGGTTCTCGGACTCGCCATTGACGAATTGTAAATTACCCGAAGGGGCTTCGAGCTTCATTTTCTCGATCTGGTCTACCACATCTGAGAGATTGCCATCCTGAATCACATGCTCAACATATTGCATATAACCTTTCCCCTCCGCGGGAGTATATATTGTTGCGAGATCCTTGATCGGCCTCAAATCTATAGCCGTAGGGGCTGGAAGATGTTGTGATTTGGCAGCTCTTCTTCGAGCCTGGTCGTCCATCTGGTCGATTGGAATCTTGCTATCCTGCATCTTTCGGTAGACCTTTTTGTTCCGCATGACTTTCTCTCTTTCACCAACACCAGCGAAAACATCCATTCTTTTGGCGCCATTGATATTGAGCTCTTTGCTCTCCACCGCGACAATGTGTTTATTATAAGGCGGACTAGCCAGCGTTCGTCCGAGATAATTCTGGCCACTCCCAAAATCAACAAAATGTGTGATTTCCTTGCCAGATTTCGTAGAAACATCATCCGCAACCCGAACAACGTAGTCCGCGAAATTGGCCACCTCGTGGACTTTCTTGGGTATCATACCCACCGCAACATGTCTAGGAAGTTTCGGTTCGCTCTGTTCACGACTAGCAACCGTCCTCTGCAAAGAGTGTTTCCTGATCTCCCTGATATACATAATCAGACTCTCAGGGGGCTCATCCGTTCTCGGTTGCTCCAAATCATCCCGCATGAGCAGATTCAGCAAATCCATCGACTCCTGCGCCACGAGCCACGCGCGCCATTCTTCCGGGATGACTTTATGATACAGACTCGGTTCGCGGGTGAAGAAATCAAGAATGTGCACTCCGCCGCATAAAGTCTGGAAAATGGTCGATGCGGCCGAAAAGCGCAAGAGTGAGTCAACGTACTCATCCGCGCTCGCGAAGTCATCCGCGAAAGGGATCACGTTTATGGGAGGCATTGTGCTATGTGATCTGGATGAGCTGCGGTAGATGCATTTGAGTTTGGAGACTCGACGGAGAACTTGCATGTTATTGCATTATGTGGATGCTGTGGAGGGAATGCGCCGCTAGCAATTTTTCGAGGTGTGAAGTTTTTAGCGAGACTAGAAAAACCCCTGGCTGGTAGCTGGTCTTTGTTTAGCCAGATAGATACTCATAATTGCTTCAACATCAGTGATACCTTCACACCTATACAGCTATGATCCATTATCAAGAAAATCTCCTTCGCTATTTCAATGTGTGCAACTTGATTAGAGATTAAATTCTGGGTTGAGTTCTTCAGCTCACGTGAGTGCTTACAACTCCCATTTACCCCGCCCCCGCAGTATTACTAAGATTCACTTATCCCCCTTTTATGGAATACAATACAGTAACGACTCAGCTAAGGAGGCACTCTAAACTCTGAACCAGGACTTAGCTTGGAATAATAAAGACCGTACGAAGTTCCCTTTCCAATTCGACATGAGCCATCCACAATACCACGTTGATCACCCTCTTTGGTCACGCTTTCTGCGCTGGTCCACGATCCGTCCGAAACGACGTGAGAGAACCAACAGCATCAGTTCGCCTGTCCTCACCCTTGACAGCGACAAAGATAGGACCCGGGAGCTGGAATCACTCAACGATTATGAGCATACTCCTTTGCCAGATCCTCAAACCTTCATCCGGCTAGTGACGCTCTTACCTGGCAAGTTTGAGGACGATGTCAGGGTTCAAATTCATCATGAGACTCTGAGGCCGCGATCCGGAGGTAAATCGAGACGGATGACCCTGGCTGAGGTTAGAAAGGACATGCCCGCGGGTTGGGAGGCATTTCAGACTGTAAGTGAGATCAAAATCAGCGGCACACTACTTAAACTCCCTCCTTCCACTTAACACCCATCTATGCTACCGCTTTCTCACATAAATTCAGATTATTGACAACAGATATTTTTTCAGAAATCAACAAATGGGCAAAATCCAATGGCAACACCCCGACCCAAACTTTCACACGGACAAGTACGAGGTGCCTCCAAAGGATGATGGAATAGTACCCAAATATGAGACAGTGTCATACGTGTGGGGCAATCCCCAAAAGTCTGCTATTATCATAGTTGACGGACCTGAAGGACCCACCAAATTGCGTGTGACCCAAAGCCTGATCAGAGCACTCCGATATTTACGATACCCTGAAGAATCACGAATACTGTGGATTGATGCCATTTGTCTCAATCAGTCCGATTACGCAGAGTTGAATAGACAAGTTCCGCGAATGCACGACATCTACAAGCTTGCGTACAAGGGCACTGCGTGGCTGGGAAGAGAAGATGTTGGGAGTACTCACGCGTTAACAACGCTTCAATACCTCGGTGATCAGGTAGTAGCCGAAAGCGAAACTGGATTGCTCTTTTCTTCCCCAGACGCAGAAAAGGAGAAGTGGTTTGACCCCGACTTCGAGCTGCCATACTCACAGGATACCTGGAATGCGATCCTTACGCTGCTGCAGCGTCCGTGGTTCAATCGCTTATGGGTCGTTCAAGAGATACAGCCTGGAGCCATGGTACAATGTGGTCATGATACTATTCCATTATCTGCTTTCACGGAAGCTATCTACTGCCTCTATTCCAAAGCACGACTTCCGACTGATTTACGGCGTTATCTGGAGCAGGCAACCGGAACTCTAGCACGATTGCCTGGTTTGTGTTTTACGAGGCTTCTGTACCGAGCATCCACGTTTAAAGGATGTTTAGACCCCCGAGATAAAATTTATGGATTACTGGGTCTTGCTCCAAGGAAAATCGCAGCTAGTATGGTGGTTGATTATGGGGAAAGTAATACAGCTGCTGACGTCTATGCAATGGTCCTTCTCAACCATGCGAAACTTACCCAACGTCTCGAACACTTCCATAACTGTTTTGGTGGCGGGAAATTTACCCAGAATGCCCCATCGTGGGTCCCGGACTGGTTTTCTGATATTCCCGGCGAAACATATCTTCCTCCTCAATTTGCGGCTGCAACCTCCCGTGCCCATTTTAGCTCCTCAAATAGCAAGAATGAAACGGGTACGCCAGACACGCTCCGAGTGCGTGGGGTGCGTTGCGGGGTAGTTAGCCATGTAACCGGGCATCTGCCACCTCGACTTGACAGCTGGGAAGCTATTCGTCGCGTGAGGCGGTGGCAGCCTGATGATCTGGACACTTCCACGTACGGGCCTACCGGGGAATCAATGAGGAAGGCATATGCAATCACCTTGATCTGTAACGCACTCAAAGAACGTGAACCCGATTGGATTCTGAGTTCAGCCGAGGAATGGGAGAAGCAAGAACACGACCAAGCATTGTTTGGTGAGCAAGCAAAGCCTCAAGATGTAACTGGAGTTCAAGCCTCTGGCAAAATAAGAAGCGACGTCTCAGATGCTCTTCAGTGCTGTGGTGATCGATTGTTCTTTCGGACATACGAAGGATATATGGGACTGGCTCCAGCAGATACGCAAGTAGGCGACGTGACTGCTTTTTTTCTGGGCTGTTCCACCCCTCTCGTCTTACGACCGAGTAAACATAGCCCCGGGCACTTCTCAATCGTTGGGGAATGCTTCGTCCACGGCCTCCATGACGCCATAGCTCTCCTCGGCCCTCTACCCCAGCCATGGACGGGAATTGCAGCCTGGGTAGAGGGTGATCGCCGGTGCCTTCGCTTCCTCAATACGGAGACACATGAGGTGACGAAGGAAGACCCTAGACTGGAGCCATTAGTCGGATGGGAAAGAATCGATAAGGATGTTGACGGGGATGATCCTATACTATATGATTTTTTCAAACACAAGGAGAGCGGGCAAATTATCAACTACGATCCAAGACTTGAGCCAGACAAACTGGAAGCAAAAGGTGTTGTTCTTGACTGGTTCTCCTTAGTCTGAAGATAGGGTCTCTGTGAATCAATTTGGTCAACTACTTCTAGATACTTTCAAACACCCTATGAACTCTGGAAAGAACCAGTCAATATTTCCTGAGGTCTTCAAAAGTAGATTCATATGAGAGCAGCGATCTCCGGGCTCTTCGCCACGAATTCCTCAAATGTTTCCAACGGTTCGGGCAATATCTAATCATTATTAGCAACGAGGTTCATCTTTGGATATTCTTGATAGCTGTGCGAGGGGTTGAAGTGAACGCACATCATTGTCAAGCTTACGACCCCCGAAGAATCCAAACTCATGAATATACTTCATATTCTCAGCCAAGTCCTCCTGAAAAAATCCAGGTACACCAACAGCAGCCAGTCTCCTCTTGAAATCATCCTCGGTGTAATTTGCAGGCAGTGATATATCAACATCACCCACGTTTCTCAAGATAGACACAATTTCAGACATCGTATACTCATTTTCGCCAGCCGAGACTTGGCGCCCAAGAAAAGTCTCTCGGTTCAGCAGAATGTGCTTTACATAAGCGCCCGTATCTTTGTTGACCGAGATCAACGGAATCTTGGTGCTAGCGGGAAAAGGGAATGCGAGGTTGTAGGACTTGGCACCCTCTGACGTAGGGATGATGTTGGAGAGGAGAAAGTTCATGAAGATTCCGAGGTGGAGGAATGTTGCTGGGATACCCAAGGAACGAATATATTCCTCGACGACGGCCTTTGAGTCGAAATGAAGGACTTTGGTGTACTTGTTGTTGCTGACTATACGCTTGCTCAGCTGAATACAGAGGCAAAAAGTGTGAAGGAACTACTTACTCTTTGAGACATTAGGCAAGCTACTCCAGATGAGATGTTGAACATTAAACTCCTACTGATGTTAGTAATTCCACAATGATATATCGGGATCACAGCTACCTTTGCGACATCAGCAATATTCTTTCCCTGCTGGATCTCCCGCTCCTTGTTCATAACTTCTTGCCAATTTGTCACAGCGAAGACTGCGTATGCATTTCTCACCACCAATCGCAAGGACTCCTTGTCATCTAGATCAGCCTGCACATCACGTATCAGTGGTCGCTCTTCAGTACCTATGTAGCGGAGGTATACTGGCCTTGACTGGTTTGACACCTCGTGCTGCAAGAGCAACCGCTGCTGGCTTTGAGGGATCTCTGGTGACACCAACAATCTCAAATTGAGCGGCTGTGGTAGGATCATTCAAAATCGAGGAAATAACAGATCCGCCTTGGTTTCCTGTTGCACCGAAGACAACTAGAAGCTTCTTGTTAGACATGATGACTGGTTTGATTACGAGACTTGATTGAAAACAAGAACTTGCTGGGAAACGATCTAGAATAAAATCTAGGGAGAACAGTGTGGTTTTTATACAAGACCAGGACCATGGGGTACGTACTTTGCTTCTCTCTTACAAATACAAATATCGGCTATCAGCTTCACGCTTTTCTCACAAGACTGCCTCGGGATTTGAATCAATATCTCCGATCAAGCCTCCGGTGGATTGTTGTGCCACCAAAACGCCACATCCGCTCTAAACGGATTGTATGCGGAGGAATTGTTAAGCCTAGCGCAGCCACCGGTACCCACTTGGGTGCAGAGGCAGTATTGAGGCTGATTACTATAGTTAGGTATATTGAGATTCAATCTTGGACCCGACGATGGCTTTTGAAGGGTGACGTATGGCATAATGCTTGCTTGAATATAGTGAGGAAGAGAGCCACATAAGGAGATGATACGTACAATGTATTAGTTGATAACATTGAAGCGTGTTTCAATCGATATGTAGGGCATTCCCCAAAGCCGAATATAGTCCTTCTATCTCATGAATTGTACCAGACTTACAAGACCCACAGGCGCCACTGGCAAGATCTTTGTTCTACACCAATTCTGAACTCGACTCTTTCTCGACCTTGAACGCTTGCTTCGCATTATTCCCTCGATCCATACTTTCATTCCTCACCAAGAAGCTGACAAGCAGTCCGGCACCCGCAATACCAGTAATAACATACCATACAGTTCTTAGAGCATCAGCATATATGTATCGATAAGCAGTGATGACAGGTTCCGGGAAAGCTCCGATGGCACCATAAGCACCAGCTGCCTGAGCCCCAGTAACAATGGATTGCTTCGGGACTGTGCCATTTGCAAGCGCTTCATTGAGGAATTTGTCAAACTGGTTTTGGAATACCGTACCCCCAATAGCGACGCCGAAAGCCTGCCCAACGCTTCGAAAGAAGGTTGTCGTTGCGGTGGCAATTCCTAGGTCGTCGTCTTTGGCTGTGGACTGTACTGCAAAGACTGGTAGCTGAAAAAGGAACCCGGCGCCGATTGCTGGGATTACTCGTAACCCGAATAAAATTCCCGCGTTGGAGTCTGGTTTCATTAAAACGTTGAGGCCGGTTCCGGTAACGATCAAAACCCATGCCAACCAGGTCATCTTTTGAAATCTGAGTGTTTTGGAAACCCAGATGCCGCAAACAACGGCTGACAATGCGACTGGAGCGCTGTTTGAAAATCAGTATCTGTTCATGCTTTGGAATGGAAGGCCTTACCTGCCGGGTAGAGTCTCCGCAGAAGATTTGAAAAGAGCATCACGGCGAGCCCCAAGAAACTGTTCGCGTTAGCTATTTGGATCTGCCCCCAAAATGTAGACCCACAAATATAATCAGATAGTACGCGAATGCCCATAGCACAAGCCCATGTATAAATGCGCCAAAGAATCCAGTATTACCACTCCGGTCCGAGAATATCCGGACAGGGACCATGGGCTCCTTTGAAAACTTCCATTCAATAATGACAAACACACCGAGCCCGACAAATCCAATGATCAGTGGAGCAAGGACTTTCGCGGAGTCCCATGGATCAGATGTACCACCAGTGGTTAGACCGTAAAGCATCAGTGTTGTTGCTGCAATGAAAACTGCCATGCCAAGGAAATCGATTCGAGCCAACTTGGAGCTGAGAGAGGATATTTCTTGGTGCAAATGAAGCGCGTAGATGAGCCCTGCAGTACCAAACACACAGACTGGAATGTTGATCCAGAAGACCCATCGCCATGAGGAGTATTCTCCTATTGCTCCACCAATAGGGACCTAGAATCAATACCGTGTTAGCTATAATCTTATCGACAGGTGACAGATGCCGCGAACCCCAATGTTTGTACCCAGAGCCCACGCGAATGCTCCCATAGCCAAAAACTTCGGCCGCTCCCTCAAGGTTGTGATGTCGCTGATGATAACCGTAGTAAGCGTTAGGCATCCTCCACCACCCAGCCCTTGTACAACACGCGCGGCGATCAACCAGTTCATGTTTTGGGCACAGCCGCACAGGATGCTGCCGAAGAGGAACAAGCCAGTTGCAAAAATCATCACCCACTTCCGGCCGCTGTTCTGCGTCTCAGTCCCGATTCTAGCAAGAACATTGTTGTTCGACTTACAAGATATTCGAGATCGTACCGTAAATGGGCACTGTGACCTGAAGATTTGAGTCGGCCAATTTTCCGAATGGTCTTTTGAAACTACAAGGAGAGACAAAACTCACCGTCTGTGCTAACAAATACGATGTCCCAACCCAGAACGCTTTGAGACTTGTCCCTTTCAAGGCAACAGTGATAGCTGGTAGTGTTGAAGCAACGATGACTGAGTCCATTGCCACGACCACTGAGATTAGACAGAGCATGAAGACAGTAACCTTGAACTTGAAGGGCTTCTTTGACTCGATTGGAACATTTTGGGGCTCAGGCGTAGGAATGTTGACAGCGGGGGATCCATCAGTCGCTGCGATCTTTTCGTCTCCTTCATTTACTGCCTGGTTTGTAGCACCGAGGTTGGATCCAGGGATGACCATGGTTTGTATACCAGGAAATATACCAGATTGTTTAACTTAAAATGGATCCCAAATTTGGAAAATGATTCCCAAAACGTGTGATGAAAG
Source organism: Lachnellula occidentalis (assembly GCA_007821535.1). Classification (NCBI taxonomy): domain Eukaryota; kingdom Fungi; phylum Ascomycota; class Leotiomycetes; order Helotiales; family Lachnaceae; genus Lachnellula; species Lachnellula occidentalis. Next base: position 4,313 of record QGMI01000938.1, on the reverse strand, counting down.
CTCGGGATTCGATTTCGAGCAAGCAAAATATTTTAAAAAGGTAGCACTTTCCAACCATTAACATGTTGGATGATAGACATCTATATCATAGTTCGAATATAGAAATACAGTTGTCATTTGATAGTATATGGTAGAATCCGACCGGATAGATCAGTAATCAGAGTTTTACAAGCGAAAGCGAAAGGAGATGTAGATGATTGCAGCTTAAACATTGGATCCATCAGTAATCGTCAAGCTACGATGCTTGTCCATACCTTAGAATTCGCAACTCAGGTGGGGAAACGATATACCGCGTTCAATAATCCGTAGATTTGACCATCGCTACTTCGAAATTGAGAAATAGAGATAGTCGGATACGCACTGCCTCCTTCTGTGACAAAATTTATTCTTTGACCTCTTGGGCGAAAGCCACGAATCCTGGAAAGCTTTTAAACTGGTCATAATTCTGACATCGGCTGTTCATTCATGAGCTTAACCATCAACAGCCTCAGAGTTCCATCAGTATTCATTAGTTGCGCCTCGGGGCTAACAAAATCATCTGCAACCTTTGCCATGCAGCCAAAGAAAGCATATTCGAAAATCCAAGGACACTGGTCCATCCAATTTGCCACTTGGGCAGTGAATGCAAAAACTTCTTTCTTGTTTCTTGAGATGGCAGCTATCTCAGAAACGACAACTTGGTACTCTGGATACTTTTGGTGCCTAATCCTTTATATTAATATTTGAGAGGTGGAGGGACATAGCGAGCCTACATCTTCTCAAGGTACTGAATTGCTGCAGCACCATCTGGACCGTAATAGTGCAGGCCGAGGAAATCCGGTGGTTCCCCTTGTTCTTGGACTCTTCTCATAAAGTCATCCAGCCATGCTTCTCCAGCAGGATCACTTGCACAACCCGGACCAACAATTTTCTTCCCTTTAGTGCTCCTCAAGGGGACCATCTTTTCTTTCCACATGTCCGCAGCCAACTTGGCGGAGATTCCGGCACGTTCTGGCTCGTTGAAGAAGTGGATAATGGCATGGTCGTTGTTCGCTATCATAGACCATTCGTTGCTATCCGTGAGCTGTTCCATTCCACGGACTGTAGGTCGAAAGGGGAGTCGATTCTTGAGCTCAGGAGGGGCCCAAGCATTCCAATTGGCAACTGAACATATTTGCCCACTGAAGTTGACATTCTCAATAGAAGCCGGAAGATTAGCAGTATTGGTCCAGTCCCAGAGAAGACAACGTTTTTTGATTGACATTGTGACGCGTGGGACGCGTTGACTAATCTGATGGCCAAATACGAGTTATTATAAGCGTATGATTACCGTAGTAAGGGAAGAGGTGGCACAGGAACGTAAATAAACCAATTGTACGATACTTTACTGTATTTATCGGATACTGTATATTGATTTTGGGTTGGCATTGGGTGGAGCGAGGCCCTTGATCACTGACTGGCCTGGGTCATCTGAGAATCTGCGATGCTGATTTACACATGTGAAGCAAGATCTGAGTGACGTTTGGCACCGTACGGAGGGCCGGCGCGTTTTTCGGTTGTCAACATCTCCTCTCCAAGAGTGATCCTTCCAGATGCCTCCGAAGAACGAGAAAAACGAATATCACTCTCTCCCCGATGGCCTCTCTCGCTTTACCGCTGATCAGTTCAACCTGGGAGCATCTACCTCAGGTTCGCAGAATGTCTCCATCGCGTACGATGTATCCTCCTCCGGTGGTGGGCGCAAACCAGGAATAGATTCTCTCAGCGGCCTACGAGCTCTCCCTGAATTGAGACCGGTACCATGGGTCAATGGGAAGGAGTTGCCTCCTGACAAGTCGACGGACAGCCCGCGGACTCAAACAAGGGGAGCCTTCCTTCTCTCAACGCGGGGCAATGTCAACAATCCGCCATGCAGTCACTGTGCCACTGGATCTGGACGTTTCTCGTTATGTGTATCTCTAGAAGACTTCTTTCACGGTGCCTGTTCCACCTGTCAAATGGCCACACGAGGAAATCTATGCAGTCTACGAACTGGGAAAGATGGTATGGCTTTACCACTCAGTTTGCATTGATCTCTACTAACGAAAAGTACAGAAAGCCCACCTCTCAGCAAGTCTATAGAGCTTGAACACTCACGGACGCCTACCCTGGGCGGGTATAACCAACCTGAAAGCTCCTTGAAGCGGAAAAGGTCGACTCCACCCCCAGCCGTGGTTCACAACGCACATTTACAAACGCGAAATTACTCCAACTACATACAGCCAGGTCAAGGCTCGCCTTCTGGTTTTACGCCATCGAACATACCTTCCTCCAATCGCCTGGTAGGTGGCCAAGCTACTTCGTCGAATTATACGTACCAGGTAGACAAGTCAACAAATTGGCCGGAGCGGGTAACACCCTCCTTTCAGACACAAAGCAACCTTGGGCGAGCGGCTCTAACAAGCCAAACGCAAAACAACTTTGGTGGCCAGTATAGTGCTCCAACGAATCCCTACAATGGAAGGCTAGGAACAGGGACCCAAGACAGGGAGGCAACGAATTCGATGTCTCCCAGCACACAACTCTTGCAACAAGCGCCGCAAGAAAGGGCACCCCTCCATTTGGATCCTATCCCTCCTCAAAATTTCCAACCAACTTCAAACTCGTTCCCACCACTTATCGATACTCTTCCGCGGCATAAGCAGAAAAGGATATTCGGGGTCATTGGTGGGATTCAAAGCGGGATTAGGACTGTTCGGCAACAGGCAGACAATCTGCAACGGCAATTGGATCTTCTACAAGCCGAGATGGGCATTGATGCTGAGGACGATAATGGGGATGGATAATGAGGTGCAGACAACATTTTTATCAATCTTCCCTGTCTAATGACAATTGCGTGTACAATACTTCGAAATGTCGAGGGTAACATTTGAAGAGAGCGAAAACGAAGGACGGGCGCAGAGCGCGAATATAAATCAAAGGGTACTTTCCTGCCGTAATACAATATTAATTTCCGGAGCTTACTATTTTCTGCTTCTCAACCAGATCAATTGAAGATTCCCAGGCTCCTCTTTTTGATCACTCCTCAGTTCAACATGCTGCATTTACCTCTATTCGGGGCGCCAACCCCGAATCGAGGCACCCTTCCTACATCCTTCCATCTTGTCACTACTCTTCAATCTCACACTCGACGCCAGGCCCCATAATGAGGCTCTAGCTCTTCCACCCTACTTTTGTAAGTGATGGACGGTCTGTCTGGTGGCTGAAAGACTCCACCCCTTTTTCTTGCAAGCGCACATGCGGGATCTTGACGGCCTTGAAGCTTCTATGTAAAAGACTGGCAAACCATGCATGCTATCGACGGCGGCCTCCATGCTTTATTCGTCCATTTCGAGGCTTTGTCATATTGACTTTACTAAGCGAATTGATTTACTATCATGTTGTCCACAATAAGAATTCCTCTCGCGGCCGTCTCCACATCTGAAGAAGGATAAGAAGTTGGTTGGATTCCGTCTACGATGTTGACGGCAAAGGCAATTATGTAGCAATAATTATAAAGGTCAGGGCATAATAAGCAATCACACTTGATAACCAGTTCTCAAATGTACAGCTAATACAGTCAAGGAAAGATAACTAAGGGACACACAAGCATATATGCCTAGATCTTGTACTGACTTTCCAATTCGGATGGATATCTAAACATACATATCATACAAACTACCCCCCTCAATCCCTCATCCTATTCGCCGAAAACCGTTTCATAACCACCTCCCTAACCTTATACCGACCCAATATCCCATGCACACCCAACGCATTCTCCTCCTCCACATCCAGTGGGGCCGGAATATCCACATAGCAAAGAATAAGCGTCTTCTTGACCTGCGTGATAACCCGATTGATACAATTCATCCAATGCCACGTCCTCCTCTCCTTCCCATCCACATAAGCCGTCAGCGACGCATCGCTCCTCCAATACGCATCACTATAACTCGGCAGAATAATGATGCCGAATTCCGCATGGTCGAAGACGGGGCCGCGGTTGTACAGCATGAGATCGCAGGAGAATTTTATGCCGGACCGTGGGACCCAGCCTAGGGAGCGGAAGTGGTGGTACACGACGTAGTTCACCATGAAAGGATCGTCGGGCCTTAGTGCTGGGTTGGGCCGTGGGGGGAAGTATGAGGATGCGCGGAAGAGGTAGAAGAGGTCTTGTGTTGGGATGGGGGCTTTGGTGGCTGGGGAGAGAATGGTGAGGGCGCCGAGGGCGTAGGAGAGGAAGAATGCCTCTTCGAGCGTGAGTTGGGTGTGTTCTTGGTTTTTGATGGCCGGGAGTGATGGGTCTGTTGAGATGGTGA
>QGMI01000937.1:0-15605 GCA_007821535.1 Lachnellula occidentalis | reverse complement strand
TATATATAAGATATTGCTATAGATGAAAATAACTACTAAGCTAAATAGGTTTAAGTACAACCTTAATAAAGGTAAGAATAAGAAATAATATATAGTATAATATATTATTAGTATAACTAGTACTTTTACTATTAGTTTAATATTATTAGAAGCCATTTTAGTAATACTATTAGAACTAGACTTTCAACTAAGCATAATAGTATAGTCCTTTATATGCTATTACTATTAAGATAATAAGAACGCTTATATGTTTTCTATATTATTAATAGCAACGGATAGTACTATAGAAACTTATATTTAAGATATTAATAAATAGTAGAAGCAATTTAGAAATATAGCTAAATAGTATAAATTGTAAGAGAATAAACATATAGCGCTTTTAAAGGAACTTAACCTATAAGTAGTAAAAAAGAAAAAAGATAGAGACTTAGCTTATTACTAATAATATAAGAGTATAGCCTTATAGAGAATAGTAATAGAAATAGTATAAAAAGAATATAGCAAAAAGCGTACCTAAACTTTAAATCCGCTCTAATATTAAACCTGCCTAAATGTTAAATCCGCCTTAATACTAAACTTATATAAATGTCAAATCTGCCCTAATACTAAACCTGCGTAAATATTAAATCCGCCCTAATACTAAATCTGCCTAAATATTAAATCTACCCTAATCCTAAACCTACCTAAATATTAAATCTACCTTAATCTTAAACCTATTTAAATGTTAAATCTGCCCTAATCCTAAACCTACCTAAACGTAAAATCCGCCCTAACCCTAAAGAGTCTAGACTAAGAAGCTTAGGTTAGTTTTAAAAATAATAGTATAGAATCTAAAATATAATATATATCTTCTACCTCCCTAGTATTAATAATATAGCTAGCTAAATACTAATCCTTTTATACCTATATGTTTAATAATATTATAAATTATTCCTATAGCTAATATAGTACTACTAATATAAAAAGAATGCTTTCTAAGAGAAGTTAGTATTATATTCTTTAACCTAATTACTAGTAATACCTATAAAACCTAATAGCGCTTAGATTCCTAAGATTAGTAATACATTTAGGTATTTTTATCCTTATCTGATATAAAACTAATAAGTTCTTATAATACAAATACTAAGTAGAAATTAAAATAGTTTAAGCTATAAGATAACTATCTATACTAGAAACTAAACTAGAAGTTTAAAGCATGTTATTCTATACCTAATAATAAGGTATTTAAGACTATTATAATAAAGCATATCTATTTATAATATACTAGTAAGAATAAGGTATTTAAGAATGTTTAATAAAAATTTTATAAGATCTTATAGACTAAATACATATAGGTTATAAGCCGCTATTAATATTATATAAGTACGTATGATAATAACCTTTAAATACTATATAAGCAACTTATATAATAAAATAATATCCTATGGCATATTTAAGTTAATCTATTTGATTTCTATAACAAGTAGTCTAATAACTACTTTTAGGTCCTTTATATATATAATAATATAAGCAAGTTCTACTAATTATATATATTATAAATAAAGGATAGAAAGCGGATTATAAAATGTATAACGCTTTTTATTATAGCCTTTTTCTAGATAGATATACTATAATATAATAATAAGAAGGAATTTAAAAGTATATTAATCTAAAAGCTAGTCAAAGGATAATAATTAATAGGTTTGCTAATATAACTATAAGCGCTCTACTAATTCTATTAGATAAATATAAACTCGAAATCATATAAGAAGCCTCTTATTTTCTAAAAGAATAGGAATCTATATAGCATATTGTTAAGTTAGGAAATAGCTACGCTAGAATGCGTAAGAGCTAGTCACGTGATATGTCACGTGACTTAGGTTCGCACTAAGCGAAGCCTCTGTCTATAGTCTCGTCTACGTGTTCTCTATACTTAGACTCCTTAATACAATCAGTATATACACTCAGATACCCTATAGTAATTCTAATACATATAAATATAATAGTAAAGATAAAGATTAAGATATAGAAAGTAGATAATAGTACTAATAGATAGTATCCTAGTCTTATTCAAGTAGCTTTAGATCTAAATAGACAAGAAATAGTAATACTAGATTATATGCTCTAGTAGCTTATCCTTATAGCTAGTAAGAGAATATAAAGGATCTAAGAGAATTAGCTAGGACTATATGATAATAAGAGGATTAAAGGTAGTACGACTAAAAGTTATAATAGTAGTTCTACTAAAGGTCTAAGGAAAGATCTAGTAGAGAATAAGCTATTAGAAGGAATACTAATACTAGCTAGTAATAAAGAAGAATAACTAGCCTCTTTGCTAAACATACTATAAGAAGTTAAATGTCTATCTTAAAAAGAATATTATAATGCTTAGAAAAAGTAAACGCAACCTATAAATACTATAAGAGACTATTCTATAATACTAAGTAGGTCTTAAATCTAGGATCTCGTTCTATTAGATAATATCCCTAATATAAATAATATAAGTTTAAGCTTATTAATTAGAATAAATGCTATTCCTATAATTAATACTATAATCGACCTACTATATAATAGATAGCTCTATATTTATACTAAGGATATAATAATCTTAGGTTTTTTAAGTAGGTACTAGATTATAAAGGCTATATAAGCGCGAGTTTTAGACTTCTAGTTTAAGTTAATACTAGCTAGTAATACTATTTTATTACTTAGAAAACTATTAAGTAAAGAGATAATAAAGCCTATACCTAGTAGCAAGCTAGGGTATATAGATCTAGGTAATAGATATATAAATATATTATAGGTAATAAATACTTTAAACAACTACTTTTACTAGCTAACTATACTTTTTACTATCTATAAGAAAGATACTAATCTACTACTAGGAAACTATCTAATAGGCCTATAAGCTTAATTAGAGAAAAAGAATTAAAAAGAGAAAATAAAAAGGCATATTAAGATAGAATAGAAGATTGCTATAAGTAATAGAACTAGGGTAGTAAATAGTATAAATATAGATAAGAAGAAGAAAGAACCTATAGTATAGAAAAAAATAAAAAGAGTAAGATAAAATATAGCTAGAGATAGTTAAAACATAAGAATGAAAATATAATAAATTTTCTTAAATAAACTAGTTAACATATTAATAGCAATATAGATTAGGATATAAACTAGTTAATATATTAATAGCAATATAGATTAGGATATAAACTAGTTGATATATTAATAGTAATATCAATTAAGATATAAACTAGTTGATATGTTAATAGCAATATCGATTAAGATATAAACTAGTTGACTTATAATAATTAAGCAGCCAACTAGTTTATTTAAGTACTACTAGATAATAATTATTAAAGCGATAGATAATCTACTAGCCTGATATAAATGGCAGCTAGCTAGTACTATTAGTAATATCATTTTCGGCTAATAGAATTTTTTTTTATAAATATAGATTAAAAGCATTTTCAATTTCATAAAGATAGTACTAGACCTTATATAGGAAAGTATCTTCTTTAATAAGCTATATTATAAGAAAATTATTAATAAAGGGATAATCTATAAGAATAGACTTCTAGAAGCTAAAGTAAATAGAATTACTATAGAATATAGGCCTAAGCAATAGTTCTAATAAATAACTACTAAGGTTAATACTATATATAAGACTAAAGATAAGAAGATTAAGCTTATTAATCAAGATCAGGGCGATAGAAAGGTGCCTAGTAGAAGAAAAGACTAGTATAAATAGTTAAAGGCACGTAATACTCTTTAAGAGCATATTAAGGAATTTAAAGACTATATAATTCTTTGATTTGTAGATATTCTTAAAGGATTGCAATTAACTAAAAAGAATCTAAAAAGATTAAATATTATATAAGATCTATAGCTTATTAAGTAATAATATCTAAAAGAAGTACTAGTAGTATAAGAGAAGGCTATTACCTTTAACTAGACCTAGTATAGAGTCTTCTATAAGGACATTTTACTACTTATTATACTAAATATTATTAAGTATAAAGCTTAGCAGGCTGCCAACTTTCTATATCCTTAAGTACTATTACTAATAGTAATCTAAATGTTATAAGAACGCTTAAAATAAGGCGTAATTAAGTATTATAATAAACTATACTAAAACTTATAGTTCTTAGTTATAAAAAAGTAATCTAGAACCTACCGATTAATCAATTCTATAATAAAGTTAAATGTAGTAATAATATAAGATACTAATTTACCTCCTTCTATTAATAAATATTTAGAAGCATTTATAGAATATATATAGGCGATACTAATTAATATATTCTCTAGGTATGATAATTAAGTACTATATAAAAAGAGTTGAAATATGATAGCATTTTTTACGCCTATTAGACTAGTCTAAAATACTAGACTACTAATAGGAGTAATGAATTCTATAGCCTAGTTTATATAAACTATAATATTTATCTTTAATAAGCTTATACCAACTATAGCAATCCCTTTTATAAATAATATAGGTATTAAAGGACCTTATACTAACTATAATAGAAAGGAAATCCTATAATTTCTAGATATAAGGCAATTTATATTTAAGTATATCTATAATATTAATAGATTACTTAAAGTCTTAGAGCAAGTAGGAACTACTATTAGGGAAAAGTCTAAATTCTATATAGACGGCCTAGATATAGTTAGTTTTATATATAACTCTAAAGGTAAGAAACCCTTAGCCTTAAAGGTCTAAAAGATCTTAAAGTAGAAGAAATATAAAAGCGTTATAAAGGCGAAACGATTCTTAAAAATGATAGGCTACTTCTATATCTAGATTAAAGGTTATATAATAATTTATAAGCCTATCTATAAGCTTTTTAAGAAAGGTATTACATTCTACTAGGATCTTAGAGTTTATAGTATTACTATAAAAAAGCTATAGAATATGCTATCTATATTCCTAATACTTATTTAGATTAACTATTCTAATAGAATACCTAATATTATTATTCTAGTAGATACTAGTATTAAAAGATAAAGAAGCTATTTAGGCTAATAAGACTCTATAAGTAAGAAGGTACGCCCTATATAGTATAAGAGTAGTAATTAGAACTATATAAAGTAAAACTATAATACTATTAAATAAGAAGCATATAAAATACTTAAAATCTTAAAGAAACTATAAGTTTAGCTTATAGAAGTATACTTTATCTTAGAAATTAATACTAATATACTTATAGTATAACTAAATAGAAGTATTATAGACTATCTAAAGGCTCTTATTACTTGCTAGTTAGCTTGAATTTGCCTCTTTAACTTTAAAGTCTATTATATTACTAGAAGTACTTATATTATAGTAGATACTTTATTAAAACGACTATCTTATCCTAATAATTTAAGTATATCTAATAAGAATATTAATAACTAGATACTAGTAGAACTTAGAATAATAGAGATCGCGCTAGTTACTATAAAAAAAGAAGAAAGTGAAGTCTTAGATATATTAGATACTAGGCTAGACTTTAATAAGAAGTAGGATAAGACTTACCTTTATCTAGTCTAGTATTAGATTAAAAAAGAAATATAAAAGTATTAGAAGCAACTAGAAGAAGAAATAGATTTTAATATAAATAATACTCCTAATACTCCTAAAGCTAATAATAACTAACCTCTTTTAATATATAAGTATAGCAAATTCTATCTTAAAGTAGAAAGGTTCTTAATAACTTTTAAAAAACTAGAAGATATAAACCTAATATAGTTCTAAGTATTTAAAAAGAAGTATCTTATTTTATAGTTTACTACTATAAGCTATAGAAGTTATATAGAAAAGGGTATCTTATAAGGCTTATAGTAGATAAGCCTAAAATGAAGAAATAAATTCTAAAAGAAATATATAATAAAATAGGATATAAAGGTTATAAGAGCACTTATATTAGGATTGCTATTTAATACTTTTAGAATAGAATCTATATAGATATTAAGTACTATCTTAAGACTTGTCTAGAATGCTAATTTAGGTTAATATATTAACTAGAAGAAGCTTTATTTCTTTAGACTACTAATAGAATATTTAAGTATTAGGATATTAATATCACTTTTATACTACTTAAGAAGGATAAAACGTATCTTATTATTACTAGAAATAACCTCTCTAGATACTTTAAAGCTAGAGTACTTACTAATAAAGATACTATAAGTATAGCAAAGTTCTTATAGAAAGATGTAATTTATAGGTATAGACTATTTAATAGGCTATAAGTTAATAGTAGTAGAGAATTTAAAGCTAAAGTTATTAACCTTTTAAATAAGATAGAAGTTAATAAAATCGTTATCAGCTTCTATAATACATACGCTACTAACTAAATTAAACGTAGACATAGCCTAATTAAAAATATACTAGCAAAGATAGATAGTCTATAGCTAGATAACATTCTTATAGTTCTTCTTATAGAATAGATAACTATATTAGTTTTAATAGAATTAACTCTATTTTATATAATAAGTAGATAAGAAGCTATACTACTAATCAAATCTATTATAATAATATAGTAATATCTCTTTATATAGGAAGAAGTTAAAGATTATAATAATCTGATTAGGCTTAAAGCATACTAGTTCTAGCTATAGGATGAAGATATTATAGAAGCTTGACTTTAAAAGACTTAAAAGTACTAGGAAGAGAAAGAAGTATAAGACTTAAAGTATAGCCTATATACTAGACTATTTAAAGTTAGAGATATTATACTATAATAGGACTTAACTTAGGAAATCAATATATTAAATATAATAAAACTCGACTTTTATTAGCTAGGACCATATCAAATCAAGAAAGCTAATATTAATAAAGGTTATTTTAAATTAAAAGAACTTAGTAATAATAGAATATAATTGAAAGAAACGGTCTCTATAAATAAAGTTAAGCTATTCTTTTAATAAGATGGATAGTTCTATAGCAATAGTAATATAGTATTAATAGAGTCAGAATTAATAAAGAAGTTATTATAAAAAGAACTACTAAACTAATATCAACTATATAGTTATAATACTATTATAAGACATCTAGTACTAAACGATTCTTTAGATAATATAATAAAATAGACTTAAGGCAAGTCATATATTATTCTATAAGGGATAATGTCGGGATATAGGGTATTGGAAGTATTATAGGTCATGTGATCTAGTCACATGACATCGCGTAGCTTAGTCAGCGAAGAGTGCAAAACCTCTTCGCTTCTATAACCTCTACTTAGAATACTAAGTAATATTAACTAGAATACTAAATTAGTCTTACTATATAGTAATAAGTAATTAATTATCTAATACCTAAGATACTAATACTAATTAGTAGTTTATCTTATAGGAGATAGCTATAGAGTAGCAAGGTTTTAACTAGAAGAGATAGAAAATAGTACTAGGCTAACTAACTAAAATAACGCACTTGTTTCTTATACTAAAGAATTATAATAATAACATTTGTATATTCTCCTAGCCTTAACTAACTAAGTATAGAGAAGTCTATAGACATTATTATCTAAAGGTTTAAGAGCTCTTATATACTAACTAACTAGTTAATAGAACTATATCTACTATATAGAATAACTTACTTTATAAGCTTTTAGACTAACTAACTAAAATAATAGAGCAGCTATTCCTAGACTAACTAACTATAACAAAGGAATGTTTTATTAGGAAGTAATATACTTTTAAAGCTATATAAGCTTCCTCTTCTCTCCTAAAAACTTTCAAATTTTCTACCCTAAATTTACCTCTTCTAGGTCTAAAATACCTAAAGAAAATAATAGTTAAATTAAGTAATGATAATAGTACTAATAATAGTAGAGAAGGTAGAGCCCTAAGCCCTAGAAGTATGCCTCCTATTTATTCATAAGCTTTAATACTAGGTCTAGAAGCTTAGCTACTCTAGAGAAAACCTTACTAAGGCTAACTTATTATAATCTTGATTCTACTAAAATACGCTTATAAGGTAGATAAGAAGATATAGAGATAACTAATAGATATCTCTAATATTAATAATATCAAGTATACTATACTAAATAGCTTCCTTGTCTACTATATATGCCTCTACTTAATAAAATAATAGAAAGATAAAGTATTATAAGAATTCTTTCAAACCTATTTTAAGGGATAAAAGGTAGAAACATTTATTAATTATAATAAGAATAATGTCTTGACTTTATAAAGCAACCTATAGAAGAATAAGGTCTTTATAAGTGAGGAAAGAGACGTATAAGATGCTTTAGTAGACGTCTTAATAGAGGAAAGGAGATATTGATAGACTAAAGAAGATATAGTAATATAGCTATAATATAGTATATACTTCTACTCTTATATAAACCTAAAGTATAAAGAAAACTTTATCTCTATATCTCCTTTATTATATCAACCTTTCTAATAGATATTACTAAAACCCCTAACTATAAAAAAACCTCTACGTAGATTAGGCATTCTAATAATAGTCTAAGAATAAGTCTAAGGACGCTTACGTACTTAATAAGAAGATATCCCTAAGGAGGATAAGAGACCTAATAGGCCTAACGATATAGAAAAGCCTAATAAGCCTAATCCTTAGAGGTTTAACGTGATGCCTATTATTATTAATCAAGTTAGGAAGGTATATAAAGATAACCTTTCTCTTTAATAAAGGATTAATGATCTAAGAGGCAGGAACCTTAAAGAGGTAGTAAGACTTAAAGCATTATTTACTAGTAAGATAAGGTATAAAGTAAAGATATCTTATCTTATTAACTTACAATTTAAAGTAGTCTAGTATAAAGAAGATTTAGCTATAGTATTTAGATAAGATTAAGCTTAATATGCTTTCTATTCCCTAGAATGCTATAAGTTCCTAAATCGTAGCAAATTAAAGAGTAATAGCGATTATAGTAATTGTAGAAATGCTAGTAGTACTAGAAATAGTAATAATTGTAATAACTTTAAGTAGGGCATACTGCTAATTCTTCCTCCCTTCTAGTAAGAAGACTTAGAATATAGAAGCATAGTGCCTCTAGTACTAAATGATAAGATTATTATAAAGTAGATAATCAACTTATTAAAGCTATACTATAATAAGAAGTAGAAGTATAGTAGTAGTATATATAATATACTTAGCCTTAAGATCAAGATCTTCTTTAAGAATTATACTAATATAAATTTCCCCTCTTATCTATATTACTAAGCTTTCTTAACTATACTAAAAGATAATATATTAGAGTTCTACTATAATACTCTTACTAGAAAGTAGTTGAACTTTCGCTCTCTTATAAAGTATATATAAGAGGAATTTAAGACGCTAGAGAATTGCTAGTAATATATAGTAGAATGGCATAGTACGTCGCTTTTAAGCATTATGTAGGAACTAGCTAGTAATGACAAAGATATACTAAAGTATCTATAGACGCTCTTTAATTAATTAGCGAAGATCTAAGCATATCTAGCTCTTAACTATCAAAGCAAAAATACCCTTTAAGACTAAGTCATTACTACTTATAATAATATTAAAGAATATAAGATATATATCTTTACTCTTATAGATACCTACTATAGTATTTGCACTTAATTGCGATTAGTAATCATAGTACGATTAAAGGAGAGAAGATCAAGAAAGCAAGTAATAAAGAATAGATAGTAGCGCTAATTTATCTCTAAAAACAAGACTAAATCTGATTAATTTTATACGGATCAGACCTTTAGTACTAGTAGAGGCCCTTTCTATAGTCCCCTAAGAGGCAATAGTAGCTATTAAGGTCGCTCTAACTTTCAGAGTAGTAATTAAGGCCTACAGATATTATTACTATAAAAGAAGTACTATATATGTTACAAGGAAGGCTACTAGTCTATAAAGCACTTAAAGGACGAGAGAAATATAGTATTTGCAAAGTTTAAAGAGAAGTTAAATGACCCTAATACTTTATATATAAAGTATAACAGCTTCCTAGTAGAGGCTAAAGGTATTAATAGCTTCTAGTCTAATAATAATAACGCGAGAGAATGACTCTATAGAGCCTATATAGGAAATGAAGACGATAGTAATAATGATAATAATAAAGAAGAGGTCTATAGTAACTAATTCCTTATAGAATATAGTAGTATTAATAGCCTAAGTGCTATAGTAATTCTTATAGATCAATCAACCTTATATGCTCTTATAAGAAGTAATGTTTTTATTAAAGAAGGAAAGTAATATAAGACGGTCTTATATTACAATTCTATATTAAAATTGTCATCTAAATCATTATCTGAATCGCTATTTGAATCGCCTTAATTTCTTAAATCGCCTGTTTTTATAGAAGGCGATTCGCTTAGTATTTCACTCAAGGTAAGCGTTCTACTAATTAGCGTTTCGCTAGAAGTAAGCATTCTGCCAAATGTAGGCGTTTCGCTTAGCAAATCACTTCTAAGAGTAGGCATTTCGCTTAGTAAGATACTCCTAAAATCACTCCTAGAATTACCTTACTTTAGATTAATAGTATTCATATTTAAGGACTACTACTTATTAGAGCATTTCTATAAGATTATACCTAATAGCAGTATAGTAGGAGTCTTTATAGCAGGTAAAGGCTAATATATTATACTAATAAAGCTATTCCTATATCTTAAAATGAATAATAACTTAGTAGGAAAACATACTATTAAGTTTAGTAAAGGCATAGCTATATTAAAAGGCATAGTTTGTATCCTAACCCTACTTAGACTAATCACCTTTTATATATTGCTAATAAATACTCTATTCTTACTTTATATTAGTAATATAGACAAGCTAAAGGTTAGGCTAGACAACCTTGAAAACGTCTTAATTTAAGACGATTTAAGAGTCCTAATTGTATAGAAATAGGGATATCTCTAGATACTTTTAAACTAATTAGAGTAGATAGTTACCTACTATCATCTAACTAATAGCAAGCTTTATTAACTCTATTGCCATTTTAGACACCTATCGATTTAGAGACTTTCTAAGATTTTAAAGTAAGCTAGCTATAACCTAGATACTAAGGCTATTTAGAAGCTAATAAAGTACTATTACTAATACTAGAAGAACTAGAAGGTACCTAGTAGATTTAAGTTCTTACTTTAAGATAATTATAACTTTAATTTTAAGGTTATTATAGACGTACTTTAGATTAATATAAAGCCTATACTATAGGTAGTCGATTCAGCTATAGGCTTTTAGGCTACAAGATTCCTAGATAATATATCTACTAGATATATATAGGATATACTAAAACTATACTAGATCGATTTATATTAAGGACTACTAGATATAGTAGTTTATAATATAGGTACTAATTTTGCAGCTATGCAATTTAGATAGTATACTAGATCTATAGGAATTTAGGTTAAGGAGATCTCTATTAAGGCCTATAACTTGATTAGGAAGGTAGAGAGATACTATACCTCCTTCTAATAAGCTTTTATGATACTCTATAGCGAATTATAGGGGATATTATATTAAGATAATATCCTCTAAATGGCTATAAAGGCTATGAATGACTTAGTAGGCCTAGATAGCCTAGTGCCTACTCTACTTGTTTTTAGGGCCTACCTATGAATAGTAGATGACTTACTACTATTACTAAATATTACTATGCAAGCTAAAGCAATTTAGAAGGCTATAAGCGAAGTATATTAACTATATACTATATGATAAGTTAGCAATACCTTTATAATAAGAAACAGCCTAAACACTTTTATAATTCTCTTCCTTCTTTTCTAATTAGACGTCTATATCTTCTATAAAGATAAAGGCTAGATAGGACTATTTAAGCTAATCTTTATAAATAGAGAAACATATATAATTATACTCCCTAGTAGCCTAATGCAATTCTATACTACTATTATTAAGGAATAGTATATAAATAAGTATAATAATAAAGTTGACTTTCTTATTAATTTAGAATCCTAATAAGTAGTATAAGGAGAAATCAATCTAGATATCAAGCGAGTACTAGAGCTACTGCCTGCAGACGCTAACGACGCTATGCTAGCGCTAGAAGACGCGCTAGTAGTAGAGTCTGATAATGAGGCTAGAAAGCTTCTTCTAGTATATTAGCATTATTATAAGGTACTAGTATAAAAGCAAGGCTATAGATACTTAAGAGGATTAAAGAATAAGCATCGCCTAATCCTTAATTTAGATATAGAAGTCATATATATCATAGTATAGAAGAGTAGTACTAAGATCATATAGACCTTTATAATAGTAAAGGAGAAAGGAGACCTTAAGCTAGCTATTAAATTAAGGTAGTAGGAACGTATTACTATACCTAGAAAGCTATTTAAGGCTTTATAAATAGTAGAATTTGATAGCTTATTAGGATAAGGAGTCTTTTGCTTTATTATCTATAACCCTAAAGTATATAGTTATATATATATCTTTAAGGCTCGTATAGTTGATAAAGTTAAGAAGAAGGCTATAGATAAGCTATATGAGAAATCGAGACTTATGATTATAAGCTATAGTAATTATAGGAAGGAGTTTATTTTAATACAATTACTAACAATTTAATATACTAGCTAGTATATACTAGTAGTACTTGCCCCTTTATTAATACTACTAGGATTTTTGCTATAGCTATAAGATATTACTTAGGTATATACTCAATCCGAGTTAGACCTAATTAGAAGCATTTTAGTATACTTACTACTATAATTTAGATATCTATACCTTAATAGCATAATCATAATAGTAATCAAGCTACTTTATAGTATTATAGAAGTAGGGACCTATTAGTTTGTAATATATAATCATTACTATAAAGAGAAGCTTATAATAAGATCTTTAACCTATAACCCCTACTTCTTTATTACTAAGGATAGCTATAGAGTAGGGATTATTAGAATATAGACAGATAATACTCTTATCCTCTATAATAAGTAGTTTACTAAGCTTGAGGATAAGGAACTAGTAAAGGCTAAATTGAGGGCGAAGCTAAAAGAGAAGCTAGTAGAAGGCACCTTCCTAATCTTTAATAGCTATATCTTAATATAGAAAGGAAGTAATCTTCTACTCTAGCAAAAGGAGTAAAGGAAGAAGCTTGAGATTATTAATGCGAAGGCTAGTAACTATAAGCAGGCCTATATATAATAGTATACTTAAGGCGTATATATTATATTGATCTACTAGCTAGAAGTATTATTTGATCTATTAGTTATAGCATAATACTAAGACCTAGATAAGATTGAGATAATAGTACTTAATAAGCGCCTTAAGTAGTAGAAGGTAAACTTTAAGAGAGGCCTATACTATATCTTCCTAGACCTCTTAATAGCTAGGTTATTTATCTTTATTAATAGATCGCTAGCAAATAATAAAGATTTAAGTTCCTAGTTAGAGTATATTATTATGCTAGCGAATAAGGATATAAATAAGGTAGAGAGTAAGTTTACTATTAGAGGTAATATTATATACTAGAGCTTAATAAAGAGTAAGAGAGTCATAAGAAGTAGCCTTATATTAGAGATTTATAGTATAGTTGCTAGTATTGATATAGGAATTATGATTAGCGTAATACTTAAGTATATTATAGAGGAATTAGGACTACCCCTAATTAAGACAGTCGTCTATATAAACTTATACTCCTTTTACAAATGCCTTATTAAGCTTAGTACTACTAAAGAGAAGCATCTTATGATTAATATTATAAGCCTAAGAGAGTTATATGAGGAATAAGAGCTATATAAAATCTAATAGATTAATAGCAAGGATAATCTATTAGATATAATAATAAAGACGAATCTAAACTAATTATTAGAGACTCTAATTAATAGGAATACACTTATAGTATAAGTAGAAGGCTAGGTAAAGAGAGATAGATTAGGAGTATTAGTAGAACTATAATACTAACTACATTAAGCGTTCTCTTATAAGCGTTTTTATAAGCGTTTTAATATACGATTCTAAGTAACCTAAGAGCATACCCCTTATTAGTTTCTTATTAGTTACTAAGATCCTTCTTTATACTCTAATTAGCTAAATCGACCTTTAGCTATATTCTAAACTACATTCTAAACTATATCTTCCCTACTATTTTCCCTATATTCTTTTAAGCCGCACTTTATTATAATACATACTATAATAAATCTTTTATATATTTTAGGCCTATATTATAGAAGTAATAGTAGGTATGAGAGACTATATAGTAGGAGAGAGATAACGATAGGGTTACCCTAATCCTAATATAGTAATACTAACGATAAAAGAGAAGTTGCTAGTATTGGGATATAGGGTATTAGAGGTATTATAGGTCATGTGATCTAGTCACATAATATCGTATAGCTTAATCAGTAAAGAGTATAAAACCTCTTTACTTCTACAACCTTTACTTAGAATACTAAGTAATATTAACTAGAATACTAAATTAGTCTTACTATATAGTAATAAGTGATCAATTATCTGATACCTGAGATACTAATAGATAAGGTCTATATATAAGCTTTTATAACTTCTTTTTAATAATTTAATAATTATAGTAAAGCCTAAGTACCCTTATATAAGATAGGAAGCACCTTAGCCTATTACTAATATAATAATATAATATATCTATAAAGTCTCTTTAAGAAGGTATTAGCCTTTATACTATTAATACTATAGGCATAAGAAGTATAAGATTTTTAATTAAAATAATAATCATACTAGAAAAAGTATATATAGAACTAAGATATCAAGGCTAGTTATATCCTAAGTAATAGCTAAAGTAGGATAATCCTTATTATTTTAACCTATTTAAAAGGAACACCTTTTCTAAAGTTCTATATAAAGATAATTATTAGTCGTTTTATAATAAAAATTCTAAAGCTATAAAGTTAAAAGAAAGGAAGAAAGATGAAAAGGAAATAAAAAGGTTATATAAAAGTTAAAAATAAGAAAAAGCAAAGTTTATAATAAGTAGCTACCTTAATAATAATAATAATAGCGTCCTACTACTATTATTACTACTATTATTACTTTTAGATAAAGTATAAGTAAGTTAGTAGTTAGTAGAATAGTACTATATAAACCTAGATAGAGATTCCTCTAATAATAATATATTATAGATAAAAAGATAGTAATTATTAGAATTACTATAGGGTATCTGAGTATATATACTGATTGTATTAAGGAGTCTAAGTATAGAGAACACGTAGACGAGACTATAGATAGAGGCTTCGCTTAGTGCGAACCTAAGTCACGTGATATACTACGTGACTAGCTCTTACGTATTCTAGCGTAGCTATTTCCTAACTTAACACTCTCTCTAAATAGAAACGGAGGAATGCTAAGTAACTATATATATAAAAGCATGCCTAATAGCATACTAGCGTCTGCTCTCCCTAGCTTAGAAGCTAAACATATGATAAAAGTAGTACTATAAAACTACGGCAGTATTAGTATAGGTAAAAGAAGGTAGTAAAAGTAGGTAAAAGTAGTAAAAATAGAAAGGAAATAAGAGAAAAATTGAAAGATATCCTCTAGCAAGCTAGCGCTCCTAGCTAGCGCTACTCTCTCTAGTAGAGTACTATGTAGGATGAGGCTCTAGGTAAGGCTCTTCCTAGTAGAGTGCTACGTAGGATGAGGCTCCAGGTGAGGCTCTCCCTAGTAGAGTGCCACGTGGGATAAGGCTCCAGGTAAGGCTCTCCCTAGCAGAGTGCCATGTAGGAGG
>QGMI01000936.1:0-15613 GCA_007821535.1 Lachnellula occidentalis | reverse complement strand
GAGGGTGAGGAGGGTTGTTTGAACTTTAGAGAGAATGTGGTGTTGGTGATGGTGATTGTATCTTAGGTTTGATGGGGTGTGTAGTATACGTCAATGCTCGTCATTGGTTCTATTCTCCAGAGTTCTGGTTCGTTCTCTGTATGTCTGCACACCTCCTCATCGATATCCTTCAAAATGTTCCGATATCGCTTCACAATAGCCTCATCGAACTCGGCTAGATCGGGCAATGTCCATTGATCATATAACCTGCCGTGAGTTCGTGACGGGAAGAATCCCTGATGAGCTAGCAGGAAACGGTAACAGAGGTAACAAAGCGACTTGGATATACCAATAGCGCGTGGTTTCAAAAAGAGTTGCTCTTTCTGTTGAGGAATCATGTCGTAATGCACGGCCAATTGGACTTCAGCGTGGACATGACAAGTAGTCGCCCATTCCTCATATCCGATTGTTGTTGGGACACTTTCGTAAGGCGTCAAATACGACAACGCTATTCCGCCTTCAAATAAAGAATGATATTCTTTAGCGATCCCAACCAAAGATATGCTCATCCGACGATATGAAGCAATCTTTTGAATCTGTCGGAGGGATTTCAATGCAGACGCCATTTGATCGGTTGCCCTTGCGCCCACACTACTTTCCAAACGAAGCAAATAATCTTTCACGGCTGCAGCGGAACAGAACTCAAAGCTACTCATAACGACTTTCTCCATTTCCGTGAGCTCATCCCCCAAAGCACATTCAAAGCCTTCATAAACAGCCGTCAAGTCGCCCAAGAGCTTCTCCACCAGCGCTCTCGTCGCTCTCTCCTTCTTCGCGTATACAAACTGTACACGATGAATCAAAACCCCCATGTCCTGCCAGAGCGACTTCTTATGGCTTTTAGACAAATATTTCGGCTTGTTCCACTTGCTAGACCGAAGCCGTGCAAGAAGACGACGGAAATGCAAGCGAATGACACTATGAAACAGCGCTTCCACGGGGTCGAGAACAAGTGGTGCATTTCCAGCAGCGGCGCCGGATAGAATGACAGACCATTCTTCCAAAGCACTCTGCACCGTATCATTGAGCGACACGTCCATGGCAGCAAACCGCAGCGTGAGCCTCGGAGCTTGGGCATGTTCTTCAATACAAACAGCCGCCACGCTCTGAGCACCTTCTTCAACAGCAACTAGACACGCAAACTCGTCTGCCACTTGTTGCTCAACGGCAAGTGGCAATGTGTGTGGAGTTTTTGACGGTGGAAGCCAGTCCGCAGCGGTAAAAACGCGTGGTTCGAGTGGGACTGCGTTAGTTCTCTCCTCGAGGGCGACCAAATGCTGGCGGAAGACAGGTTCGGTCAGATCCAGCCATATTGATTTATCTGGGTCACTGGTACGCACGTCTCTGCGGGACATTTTTCTTTTTGGTTTGGTAGATCGATGGAATAGATATTGGAGTTTTGGTCAAGAAGAGCCGATGCGCTAGGGATCGCGCTAGTCCAGAAACGGCTGGCTACACTATTCTTCTAACAATGCTGTACAACTAGCGAATCCGTATAGGGCAAAACACATCTCATAGTAGCTATAAGATTCAGATATTTGCCATTACTTGCGGACTTTTCTAGCCACTCAAACCAAGCCACACAATAAGCGATTCTACTATTAAAAAGCAGACTTCACTATTTCACTTGAATCATACACAAACCAATATGCGGGAAAAGTTCTCAAGTCACAAGTAATATTGCAGTAAGCAGTCTCATGAAACTCATCAATGATGCTTCTATTCCGTAAATACAAAATAGCAGGTCGCTAATCATAGAAGTATTCCAAAACGCCCCCTAACACAACTTGCCCGTCACACAAACAACCCAAAATACACCCAGAAACATCCATCCATCCATTCACACACGCTATCTATCTATCCTTCACGAAGGTCTCTCTCCCCAACTCTCCCCAAAATACCGCGTCTCTGCTGTGCATCGACTATACGGGTCAGGACCACTATAGAAGCGGTACGGGTCGAAGCGCTCTGCTTGCTCGTCGAAATACCCGTAGTACACTTCGTTGAAGTATGCATATGATGGGCGGGACGTATGTCTTGGGGCCTGGGGATCTTTGTCTTTGCGCTGCTGGTCTTTCTGGGGTTGTGAAGATGAAGAGGTTGGTGGCTTGGGAGTTTGGTTTTGGTTCGCCATTTTGGGTGATTTGTTCTGTTGGTTTGTGATTTTGGGGTTTTGTGTTTGAACTTCGAGGTTTGTGATATTGGGGTTTTTGTGTTCGGGGTTTGTGACAAGAGGAATCCTAGGCGCTGATTACGGGTCTTTATATTCAGAAAAACAGCTGCTTGTGCCTGTGAATCAGACAGTTGTCTGCAGACGGCCTTTGACTCAATCAGTGACAGTATGACTATTCATGTCTGCCTGCCTCACATTCGAAGTTGTGCTCGATTCCGATTTACCGATCAGTTCTGAGATTGGCCATAACAGACGAGAATGTCTCGCCGACCTGGAAGGCAGAATATCCAATATCGTATTTCTGATTCCCATGGCTCTGCACTCTTTCACCCAAGGTGATGGAGTGATTCCTTGATCGGTAGAAGGGTCATTTTGTACCGCACTCCGTGCAAGCCGCCAACCACTATCGAAGCGCAGCTACGCGCTTTGGTTCATCTCTACTCCGACCACCTCACGAGACCCTCTTCCTCTTCCCAGCGACCCTGGAAGACTCTCTCTCGACCACTATCACAGACTCGGCTCTAGTACCCTCATCCTCATTCTTCACACTGGCTCGCCTAGCCGCGCTCTCCTCTCGCAGCAATTCCATCTTGAGTTTCATCTCCTCCCTCATCAGTAGCTTTCTCTCTTCGCTCTGCGCCTGGACGGCCTTAACTCGCGCATCTGTTTCAGCAGTCCACATCTTGGCAATGCATTTCCTCTCGTGCTCTTTCGTTTGCTTCTGTTCCTTCAGGAGGGTCTTTTGTGCTTCTGCTATGGCGGCTGTCTTTGCCGTCATCTCGGCCTCGTACATGTCTTGGATACAGGCCTTTTCGAAGGCCCCCAATCCCTTCATGTCTCTCAACTTCATTTTGCCGATGTCCTCGGCGCTCTTGACTCTTGTCTGCTGCTCAGCGTCAAACATTTCTCTGATACACTCTGCTTCGATCTCTCCCAAGCCTGTAATCTCCTCAAGTCGTTGCTCGGCACAGTCTTCAGCGGACTTCACTGCGACCCCCTCCACAGCGACGTATTGTTCTCTAATACACTCTACTTCGATTTCTCCCAAGCCTGTGATCTCCTCAGATCTTTGCTCCCCACATGTTTCCGCGCTCTGCACCGCGACTGTCTGTACGGCATTGTACAAATCCGTCATACATTCTTGTTCGTGCTCCCCCAGGCCATCTACCTCTGTCGCTCTTGCAAGCCCCTCGGTCTTGATGGCAGCTATCGTAGCATTGCCATTTAATCTGTAATTTTCGACTCGCACCGCGCTGGCGGCGATTTCGTCTGCAATCAGGCATTGGATTTGGCCATAAGACATACGGTCGCGGATTGAAGGCATGGTCGAGAAGATATATGGGGAATTGTGGATGGTCCGTTGTGGATGTCGATGGCGATATGCGGGTATTGCTGTTGTCGGAAGATTCTACGGAGGACAGGTCCTCGGTGTCTTCACGGTAGACGCGTCGCTTTCTAGCGCGTTCACCAGGTTCATGGTTTGGGAATCATCACGTGTGTGGGGAAGTTTGCAGGGTACAACCAATATCGGTACCTCATGTACCGTAGTAACTCGCAGGACTGAGCATGCGCTAGCATTCTAGCGTGGGGAATGTGTGGTTCAGAAGCTCTCGGATAACATAGTGGGGCGTCCGTAGAGCATTCTTATGCGAGGAACTTCTCTATATAAGCCTTATTAAAGTACAAACTAGTAGAAACCTTTACCTATAACTATTATCTTTATTCTATTCTAAATAGGACAGCCTTTTCAGATTTCTATTATCTCAAGAGTTGTATTACTTATCTTCGAAATACGGATTCCACGCTAAAATGCTAGCGCATGCTCAATCTTGCGAGTTACTACGGTATGTGGAGGACAACAGCTCGATTGTAAAAGCATATCCGGTGTATCAAAGTAAGGCACTGTACGGTTACTACTCGTTTCCATCCTCCAATCGTATCAATCCAACCCAACGCACCATTATTCCAGACTTCACAAAAGATCGACCTTGCCACCCACAACCTCGCTCTTCTCCCCGGCCCCAACACCCTCAATATACTCCTCCCTACCCTCCACCAGCACCACCTCCCCACAATCCTCCGGCCTGACATAGTCAACAGGCTCCCTCCACTCCCCCAACGGAACCATCAACGCAGGCGGACTAAGCCAGCACGCAGCCCAGTACGTGAAAAAGCTCGCTACAAGACCAATCTCATACGCAAAATAATACGCCTTGGTCACACCCCCCGGAGCATGCACACCCATGTTATTCAAAAACCCATAGAAATTCGGCACCACACCCACCACATACGCAACATACGCACGCCAGTTCCAGCCCCTGCAATAATGATAAACGCCGTCTTTTCTCGCCGTATACAGATCATCGATCTCGAGATACCCGCGCGTGATGATGTAGTAATGGCACAGCAGCACGCCCGTGATGGACGAGAGGAAGATCTGGTACGAGCCGAGGAAGGATATGAAGATGCTGGCGGAGCCGAGCAGGTACCAGGGGTTTATGGCAAAGGAGATGACGGCGCAGATGAAGAAGCCTTTTCGGATGGAGAGGTATTTGGGGAAGAGTGCCGCGATGTCATTTCCTGCTGGCAGGGAGTTTTCGAAAATTGAGGAGAAGATGGCGGAGTATGTGAAGCAGGCTGCGATGAAGAAACAGCCGGCGCGGTTGCCCGGTGTGTAGGATGATGTTTGCAGCATGTCGAGGTAGTTTAGCGGGTTCCAGACTAGCGCTCCGGTTACTTTGACACTGGATGCTGCGACGAGGTTGCCTACTAAGGAGACGATGAGCTGATAGGCTGTTAGCTATGGTTCTCTCTTGGGGGTGAGGGCCTTACGTTAGAGAGGGGGAAGCCGAGTAAGTTCCCGGGAATAACATCCTGGGGTTTCATAGCATATCGTTGGAAATCCGCAGCGTTAGACGCAAAAGTCGCATTATTCGCAGCTCCGAGAAAGAAGAAGCGGACAAGGAGCCACGTTCTCGCTGAGCCTGTAGCCGTTCCTGGCTGACGAACAACCTCACCAATTCCGCCTGCTTTCGTAAGAGTCCAAGCGCACATGGCAGTTGCTGAGATGATGAAGACTATCAATTTGGCATAGACCAGCCCCTTCATCTTTTTGAAATGTCAGCTGATGCATAGGCAACATGGAGCATTGCTTACCTTGGGAACAGGAATGACGAGGAAGAAACAGGTACAGATCCAGAATATCGCAAACCCAATCATCCCACCCGAGTCAAGAGCAGAGCCGGGACCCATGACATTTTTGACGTGAGCGATCTTTGGCGTCAGCGCATGAAGCATCACATATACACATTGTCCTCCTTGAACAGCATTGACTCCATTCCAGACAATTGCCATGACCGCGCGGTTGAAGGTGGGCCACCAAGCACCAAAGACACCGAACGAAGCCCTGTTGAGGATTGGGTAACCGCTTTAACATCATCAGCTTTGATCTCTGGGATTGAACGTGAGGAGCATACATGTGGTATTTGGCTCCAGCACGGCCATTGAACACAATGACAATCGCAATCAACACCTGGCCACCAGTAGCACATCCAAGAGATTCCCACATGCTGAGACCAAGAGCTTGAGCGCTGGACGCGGCATACCAGTTGGAGACCGTAGCAGCTATTCATGACCTGTATCAGCAACAGGTCCCATCCAATAACCACTGACACATAACATCCATGCATCACTTACTTGCAGAAAACCAAAAGGTGAGATACGTCCACATGTTCCAAGTCCGATCCGCCAACTTCAGAGGCCGGATATCATCATTGTCCAACCACATATCCTCACCATGGACATCCTCCGCACCTTTAGCCCGTAAGTGAGGAGCTGGAATCCCATTGCGGAAGCGTCTGACAAGGGCGTTGGCCATTTCGTGAAGCTCTTCGCAGTATGAATTTATGATGAAGCAGAATGGAAGTTTTTCTTCAATGCGATACGAAGTAGAGAAAGTGAATTCATAACCTCAAAATTCTCCTCCCGCCACGTGTGGTTATCTTATCGCTCCCGAAGGTTGTAACACATGAATTATCGGTGTACAGAAATTAAAATTAACCTATCAAAGTGAATACACGCCGACGCATGCGCACGGCAAAAACATGGCTAACACATTCTCAGTCGCTGCTGATGCTGATAGCAAACACGCATGCAGCATGCATGTACGACCGACCCCGACCCCGCTTCCCTTCCCCCATCTTGCAAGACCCTCGCGATAACAAAGGGGGGAGCGCCAAGACCCCGCACGTGAGTACTGGCAGCCCTTCTGCACGGGGAAGCTGCCCGCGAGCTGTTCCAATAAATGTCTATCTATAATATTGACTGATAAGAAATATTATGTCGCCTAGAGAGTCTAGGTTCTAATTCCAACATTACCTCGAAAGTGGGGTGCATCACGTGCAGTCAGCTACAGTAGCTGACCTGACCTGACGGTTACCTATCTACAAACCTCGAGAAAAGAACCCTCGAGATAAACAATCAAACCGGACCTCGGCGTGCCCCGATCCATCTAAAAAGAACCCTCGAATAGCTTCACCTGCACACAGTCATCCCCACCAACCCAATAAAAGCGGGGTATCAATGCCATATCTCCCCAGACTCTCGAAACTCTTTTGATCCTTCCAAAACATCTCATCACCTTTACCAATAACAAGCCCAAAACCATGTCAACAACTACCACCACCACCATATCCCCTCCCGCAATGTCAAAACTCGAGCTCCGAACAGCATACGGGCCCGTCTTCAGAAACGTCCTGGATACGCCACCGCGCGACTGCACCGCTTCCGAAATCCCTATCATCGATTTATCCCCGCTCTATTCCCCAGCGCTAGAGGACCGTAAAGCGCTAGCGAAGACGATCCGTGGTGCTGCTGTTAATACGGGGTTTTTCTATATCAAGAACCATGGGATTCCAGACGAGACCATTGCTAATGCCAAGAAGCAGCTTTTGAGGTGAGGGTTTGACATTGAAATTGAGATTGAGATTGAGATGGGGAAAATCAAAGGAAATCAAGGCAGTTGTGTTGACTTCTGGTAATAGGTTTTTCAGACAAACGACAGATGCGAAGATGAAAATCACATCTGCGCAAAGCAAGTTTTTCAACGGATATAAAGGCAACGGACAGACGAATATCAGTCCGAGTGAAAGTGTCGATGTAAAGGAAACTGTAAGAAAGGCCTCAGCTAATCCTTTATCGGAGATATGACGTTACTAATAAGAAAATACAGCTTGGCTGGAGATATTCGCCGCAGTATGATCCGGATGCAAAAGACCTAAATGCTATTCCCGAGGAAGTGAAGCCTTGGATCAGAGGCGAGGAGTTTGTGTGGGAGGGGACATCTCATTTACCGGGTTTCAAAGAAGAGGTTCTTGCGTACTGGGGCGCTTGTTTGACTTTATCGCGGAAGCTGATTAGGGTTTTTGCGTTGAGTCTTGATCTCGCGGAGGATTATTGTATGGAGGTCCCTACTCCGCCAGCCACATTTCTTAAAATGCTGACTTTGAGTTCCAGTTGATAGTAGGACATCTTATCCAGGTGCAGATGGGGTTTTCAACTACTACCCCACGACAACAGCGGAAGAAAAGGCAAACAACTCGGTTGGTCTCGGCAGCCATACTGATCTCCAGCTGTTCACTCTCCTGTGGCAGGACATGGTAGGTGGACTACAAGTCTTAAACAGAGATGGCCAGTGGATCAAGGCTGTGCCTGTTGAGGGTACCATTGTGGTAAATATTGGCGATTTCATGATGAGGCTTTGCAACGATATATATATTAGCACCGTGCACAGGGTATATAACAGGGCGACAGTTGAGCGAGTGTCTATGCCATTTTTCTTCGGTGAGCTGATATTCTGAGTCTGCGTTATGATCTT
This sequence comes from Lachnellula occidentalis, assembly GCA_007821535.1. Lineage (NCBI taxonomy): Eukaryota > Fungi > Ascomycota > Leotiomycetes > Helotiales > Lachnaceae > Lachnellula > Lachnellula occidentalis. The sequence goes on along the minus strand of QGMI01000936.1, from coordinate 7,526 downwards.
GCTAATGTTATCTTCAGGTTTGAATTTTAATTGCGTGGAAGGGGTAGTGCCATCCTGCACGTCTTCAACAAACCCAGCAAAATATGAGCCGATTTCTTGCGGTGATTGTAAGTACCACTTCATTTCATGGCATGGCATAGTTTCCTAACAGTAGAATAGGGTGTCAGCTAAGATTCGCGCTGGAGAATAATGAGATGAAGAAGAAGCTGGCGTTAGCAGCTCAAGCTCCAAGTGCAACTATCGTTGCAGCGTAGAGAGGAACATGATGCCAGCTGAAGTGCAAATAAGGGAGTTGATGTAAAGGCTTGTAGCATATTTCAACACAAAGATGCAGCAGCTCAACGGCTGCGTCTATTTTATTGGAGTTTTGATGTTTGTTTGAGGTCCATATGTCGTCGTGAATTAGGTAGCAAGACTCTTATTCACGCATGGTCCAACACCTCTGCTGGATGTCTCCCAAGTGACATGTCGGACAATGTCCCACGATCGTCAAATGTTTCCCCTGCTTTCAGTTCGCGATTGAGTTGCCCAATAATAAATTCGCTTTCTTCGTCATCCCAGCCTTTCATATGACCTTCTGCACCAGCTCAATCAAATCAAAGAACGTCTCCCGCGCCATATCCACCTTTTCCAACCCAAACCCCACCATAACAGTCCTCGTCTCATCAGGATCCCTCGTAGCAATCGCACTCGCAATCTGACTCGCATACAGATGACCCATAGTCTCCCGTTGGTCGCCGCCTGCTCCAAGGAGTGTTTTTGGCGTGAGGTGGCCCAGAGGAAGCATGTCTGAGTTTCCGCTCGATAGTGCGGTGTCGAAGGATGTCGGTGAGGCGGAGGAGAGTGGGACTTGAATCTATGGCTGGATCAGCAGGTATTTCTATGGGCGTGCAGAAGAGCATACCCATTGTGCTAATCGGCCTCCTTGTGAGATGGTGATCAAGATCTTGTCTGAGAAATACATCGATGTGAGGTCCGTTTCGACGCCGTTGACAAGACCTGCAGCTTGTTTGATTTTCGCAGGGAAAGGAGATGACTCTATTCCACCATCCAACGATATGCCCTGCAAGCCATCTGCTATTGTTGGAATTGCCATTTCTGCAATTTGAAGTTGTTGGAAACGACTTGGACTTAAACCTTCAGCCTCATTTTCAGCCTTGCGCAAAGGTGGGTCCATCCTCTCACCGCCTTGGAACCTCGATTCTGCCACAAAAAAGTTGATTTCTCCCGCTCTCCAGATATTCCCCAAAACTAAATAAGAAATGCACCTTCACCTTCCAACTTGCCAAAATGCCTCCTAAATTCGTCCCCCGCCAGAGGAAACACAAAGTGATAGCGCGAGCCAAAGAGAATGGCAAAAAGCACTCTCAATCCCAATCCCAACCCCAACCCCTCCTCGACTCCAACACCATAGAGCACATCCCGGCCGCGAAAACCGAAACCGAAGAGAAGAAACAGCAATTGAAGGACGAATTACGCCAGGCAAATGGCAAAGTTAGTGGGAAGAAAGCAAAACGGTTGGAGAAATATATCGATACGAAATTGAAGAAGGATGAGAATAGAGTTTTGATATCGCAATTGGCGGCGAGGAGTACGGATACGAGTCTTTTTGCGAGTAGTAGGCGCTTGGGACAGGGCAGGGAGACGAAGAGGCAGAGACTTGGGAGGGTCTTGGAGCAGAGCAGGAAGGGCGTGGATTTGGATGGGGATAATGAGGATGTGCTTTTTGAGAGGAGGGTTGTGAGGGAGATTGAGGATTTGAGTGATGAGGACGAGGAGGATGTGGTGGAGGCTCCTACTGGGGGATTATTTGGTGGGGCTGTTGCGCCTAAATTACCAGCAAAGCATGCTCCGATAGTTACTGGTGGTGGACTCAAGAGACCACTCGAGTTGGACGATGATGGACGGCCGATGTTGAAAAAGAGGAAACGAACGGGAGGCATTAAAACCAAGGTTATATTACAAAAGGAAGTCCCAGAGGAGCCAGCATGGGAAGGCTTTGCGTCAGCTTCTGAAATGGATAGCAATACCGACGAGGACTCACAGGCGAGTGACGAGGAGGTTGATTCGTCAGGGGATTCGGAAAGTGAAGAAATTCCTGCCGATTCTGATTCTGAAAGTGACTCGGAAGAGGATGAAAGCTCTGAACAGTCATCTTCAGAAGAAAGCGAAGATGGAGAAGACACGCCGCAGAAGATGGAGCGGTCTTCTGCATTCAAAGCTTGGGCAAATCAACAGTTGAACGAGGCTCTTGGGTATCAGCCATCGTCAAATATCCAAATTGCAACAGAAACCAAAAAAATCGCTGGATTCAAACCACGTAATCCAGAGCAAGATCCATTACCCCAAGAACTACAACCCACCACCAATGTCACCAGGAAAGCGTATAGTGTGTCAATATCAAGACCGCCAGCTATTCAAGAGGTCCGGCTTCAGCTCCCTGTCGTTGCAGAAGAACAGAAGATCATGGAAGCCATACATAACAACAACTTAGTTGTTGTATATGGCGCTACTGGGTCCGGAAAGACGACCCAAGTCCCCCAATTCTTGTACGAAGCTGGCTATGGATCTCCAAACTCTCCGACTCCTGGAATGATCGGTGTAACGCAGCCTCGGCGAGTAGCAGCTGTCAGCATGGCCAAGCGTGTTGGAGATGAAATGGGAGATCATGGCAAAAGAGTTGCTTACCAGATTCGGTTCGAGGGTACTGTTGGAGCAGAGACTGCTGTCAAGTTTATGACTGATGGTGTTCTTCTGAGAGAAGTTGCACAAGATATTGCTCTTCGGAAGTATTCTGCTATCATTATCGACGAGGCTCACGAGAGAAGTGTGAATACGGATATTCTCATTGGAATGTTAAGTCGTGTGGTCAGGTTACGAGAAGAGATGGCAGCTGAAGATGATTCGATTAAACCGTTGAAGCTTATTATCATGTCGGCGACATTGAGAATCACAGACTTCACACAAAACAAAACACTATTTTCTGACCCACCACCGGTACTTCAAGCTGAAGGAAGACAGTTCCCAGTCACGAATCATTTCGCGCGCCGAACTCATCACGATTATGTTGAAGATACCTTCCGGAAAATCAGCAAAGGACACAAAAAGCTGCCTCCGGGTGGAATTCTGGTTTTCTTAACTGGCCAGAATGAGATTACTCAGCTCAGCAAGAAACTAAAAGAGGCGTTTCGGATCGGACATACAGCTACAGGACCTCAGGTGCGGATTTCTGGCAAAGATGCGCCAGTGGAAGCAGAAGATGTTGATTTTGGTGAGGCTATGGACGATAATAATGACGATTATGACGATGACGAAGTGGATATTACTGTTAATGATGATGAAGAAGACTTCAAATTGGAAGGCGAAGAGGAAGAATCTGGGCCAGCGAAGATGCATATTCTGCCACTATATTCGTTGCTGCCAACGAGAGAACAGTTGCGGGTCTTTGAGCCACCACCAGATGGATCGCGTCTGATTGTTTTAGCTACCAATGTTGCAGAAACCAGTTTGACTATTCCAGGTATTCGCTACGTCTTCGATTGCGGAAGGTCGAAAGAGCGCAAGTATGACCGGACGACAGGCGTTCAGAGCTTCGAGGTCGGCTGGATCAGCAAAGCCAGTGCAAGTCAGCGTGCAGGTCGTGCTGGTCGTACTGGGCCTGGACATTGCTATCGCCTGTACTCATCTGCTGTGTATGAGCGGGATTTTGAGGAATTCGCGGAACCAGAGATACTACGGATGCCAATCGAAGGAGTCGTGCTTCAGTTGAAGGCGATGAATCTACAGCATATTGTAAACTTCCCATTTCCCACGCCCCCAGACCGGCAAAGTCTTGCGAGCTCTGAGAAGCTGCTGACGTACTTGTCCGCGATATCACCAACGGGTCAGATTACATCAACGGGTGCTACGATGTCGATTTTCCCTCTCTCGCCTCGATTTGCGAGAATACTACTAGTTGGACATTTGCATAACTGTCTTCCATACACCATTGCATTGGTAGCCGGTCTTTCTGCGCCAGACATATTTCTTCCCGAGAATCAAGTCGTGCCTGCGACCGCTGCCAAGGAAGCAGACGAATATTTCACCAGTGCAGATCGCATCGAAGAAGACCATCGTAATAGCATTAGACGGAAATTCAACAAAGTACACAAAGATTTCTGCTTCCTAGATGACAAAGCAGATGCGATCAAGCTTCTACAAGCCGTCGGAGAATTTGCCCACGAGCCGACCGAAGCATGGTGTCGCGATCATTTCGTACGCTTCAAGACTCTCAAGGAAATCTCTCTTCTCCGAAAGCAAATCACCGACATCCTAAAGACGAACATAAGTGCATTCGCCGGCTTAAAACACCAAGAGAAACTCGACCCTCCAACCGCACAGCAAGTCAAAGCTCTAAAGCAAATGGTCGCAGCAGGCTTCATCGACCACGTCGCCATCCGCGCAGACCTAGCACCAACTTCCCCCGACGTCGGCAGGAAACCCACCCGTGCCATTAGCGTCCCATACCTAACCCTATTCCCCTCACACACGCGCAACGGCGACGAAGAACAAGCAGTGTTCATCCACCCCGCCTCGCCAATCGCCCATCTCAGCCCGCAAGAATGCCCAGACTACATCATCTACTCGTACCTGCAGCGCGCAGCGCCTAACGCCGCAACGCCGGAGAAGATCCCGAAGACTAGGATGCATGCGCTTACGGATATTACCGGGGGGCAGCTTGCGGCGCTGGCGAAGGGGACACCGCTGCTGCAGTACGGGAAGCCGATTAAGGAGGTGATGCCGAAGATGAAGGGGGAGGGGAATGCGAATGAGAGGGAGTGTTGGGTTATTCCTTATCTGAGGGCGGAGGGGAGTGGTGGTGTTGGGTGGCCTTTGCCGGCGAGGAAGGTTGTGCAGAAGAAGGTTGCGGGGAGGGGGTGGGTTGTTGAATAAGTGAATGGATATATGAGTAGGTAGAATAGATATACCCTATGTCCTGAATCGAGACAGCCGTTAAATCTCGCTGTCCGTATTTCCTCACCTCTTCTCACCTCCTGAGGAGCAAATCCCATGCCATTCCCCTAGTCATGCGCCTCTACTCACCCTAGAATGTCTCACTATCTTCGCTCCATTCGCTCCACAGTAGCGTCCGCATTCTCCCATCCTACCCGCAAATGTCTCAAATTCCACACCACGCACTGCCAACCACCTACCAATAACAACCCCTCATCCCTCGACATTTTAATGCACGAAATGCGACGTGCAACAAAACGTTTCCTAGCTCTAGCTTGCAGTGCTAGTGTGTAACCTACCTAGGTAGTTTACGGGGTAGTTCGGATCTCCGATGGCCCCCACTACTGTGCTATATCACGGGGTGGGGTTTAAAGGTACGCATGTTTGATTTTAAGCTTCTTCTCTATATCCATTCTGTTTGAAAGTGCATTTGTACGGAGTAGGAGTATTATTATTAAAAGGTAGGATGACGCTATTCACAGGCGTTGCGCTGGTTACAGGTGCTGCGTCAGGTATGTAATGATAAGACCCCCACCTTGTATCAAATCAATCAAATCAACTCAACTGCATGTATATACGAATCCATCTAACACCACTGCAGGAATTGGCCGCGCTACAGCTATTGCGTTCGCTGTGGAGGGATGTCGGAAGATCGCTATTTGTGATCGGGATGCAGCTGGTTTGGAGGTCACGAGGACGTTTATCAAAGATGTGGATAGGCAGGTACAAGGGGAATTTGAGGTGTTGGTACTGGAGGTTGATATGCTAAAGGAAGGTGATATCGAGAAGATGGTTAACGAGACGGTGGGGACGTGGGGGAGGGTTGATTATGCTGTTAATGCTGCTGGTTTGTTTGATCTTCCTCGTGTGTGGTGTGGTGTTTATACACACACGAACCAAGATTCCTAATCTCTGTCAAAATGGCACAAGTGGACGGCCTAACAGACAAATAGGAATCATCGGTAACAACGCGCCCTCGACATCAACCTCCCCCTCCCAATTCGACATGGTGAACAATATCAACTACCGCGGCTGCTGGCTCTCGTCCCGCGCCGAGCTGGCGCAGATGGTGCGCCAGGAGCCGCTGCCGAGTCATGATGGGCGGCCTGGGGAAAGGGGCAGTGTGGTGAATATTGCGAGTCAGTTGGGTGTGGTGGGGCGGCCGAATGCTCGTGAGTTTTTCTTTTCATTTCCGTGTTCCTACAGCTGTTGAGCAATTATGGGGAAAAGTAGAGTGAGGCTAATGAGAGGACTGAAGCTGCGTATTGTGCAAGCAAAGCTGCGGTTATAGGCATGACGAGATGCGATGCCATCGATGTATGTCTCCCCTCTTGCCCCTCATCCCATTACCTTCACACAAGCCGCCGCAAAAGCCCGTTATCGCTAACGAAAGCAGTATTCGCAACATAACATCCGTGTCAATTGTGTCTGTCCCGGCGTCATTGCGTGCGTATCGCCTTTCCCTTCCTCCTAACCCTCTTATCTAGAAAACTTAATCACGAACTAACGCGTTGCATTGCATTGTACAAAATAGCACGCCAATGACACAACGCGAGCCGGAGTTCCGGAAAGCTCTGGAGCCTGCTATAGCCATTGCGCCGATGAAGCGCATGGGCACTGCGCAGGAGATCGCGGATGCGTGTTTGTTTCTGTGTAGTGGGAAGGCGAGCTTTGTGCAGGGGCATGCGTTGGTGAGTTGAATTGAGCGTTTGGGGAATGAGATGTGATGTGATTGTGAGGTCGCTAATTAAAGGGGCAGGTTGTTGATGGTGGGTATGTGATTAATTGATTGAGCTTACCTACCTACATATAGTTGATGGATGGATATGATAGTTTTTGGGGTATTGTGTTATGTTGAAAGCTTGTATAAATGGAAGCACATAAAGCTGAGGTGGAATAAAGTTCCAATTTCATCCGCAAGAGACGCCTGTTACTCCCCCGATCACACTGCTTAAGCATCATTCCCAAACTCTGCGACAATCCACTCGCAGAAAGTCTCCCACTCCGCGTTCCATGCCTTGATTCTCGCTGCTCGCACTCCAGTTCCATTCTCCCCTTCTCTTGTATTGACCTCCCACTCCTCGGCCCCCTCATCCTCAAACGCCGACCAACGCACACTGTTCTGCGCCAGCGATCCCTATTTCCCGCATTAGCATTAGCACTACCCCATCACACCTTCAAGACGCAATGCAAAACAAAAAACAACTCACCAGTCCCTCCAATCCCAGATTCTCCCACCCCTGCAGCGCCTGCCAGAAATCATGCGTCATGCCACTCGTCCCCTGTCCCAAGAGCGCCGGATCGTCGTTCGCCAGCGCAGCAGGCACGCCTCTAGCGAGTAGCGCTGGGAGCGGATGGCTCATAATACTTGCGGTGTAGCGGAGGACTTCGTTGGAGATGGGACAGCTTTCTACGAGGATGGATTTTTGTTTGACCATGTCGATGAGGGTTGGGTGTTTGTAGAGGGAGAATGCGTGACCGATACGGCGAGTGCCGAAGAGGCTGTGAAGGGTGGAATTAGTGTTTGCAGTTTA
>QGMI01000935.1:0-15617 GCA_007821535.1 Lachnellula occidentalis | reverse complement strand
CCTGCAGGACCCATAGGTACCCGACCTAACTTATGGGTTAGGTCCTAAAACCTATAGGTCGGGTCTAATAATTATAAGGACCCATAGGTCGGGTCCGGGTCCTAACCTTGGACCCATGGGGACCCATGGCGACCCCTACTTGGGGTGGCTAGGCCATGGCTTTTGCTACAAATGAGATCATCACAAGGATGGCGTTTTAGAGTTTGGCATTGAGTGGTAAATAACCAAGTATTTCTCCAACACCCCCGTCCACGCTTGCTCACAAGTAGTAACCCGAAGTCGGGTACGTACCTTGTCACTCTCTTCTGCTTTGAACTTTCCCCAGAAACCCCACGTTCATGACGATCCACCTCGGACCGTTGCACTACAAAACTGTCTCATCTCGGCTTCAAGTGACACAGCGTATTACCCTATTGCGCTACTCCCCCTCATGCAGGGGGGAAGCTCGAAGCGAGCTCTAAGCCCAACACTTCGTAAATTCGTAATGTGAGACTATCTCGAACCTTAAATGATCCCTAAAGTTTGCGCTGTTCCGCTTTCAGTCAATTCGTAGCTAGTTATTCTTTCTATACTTTCGCGGGAGGTACCCGGGAGGCAGGCGTAGGTCTATACGGACGAGTCGTTCCTTCCAGAACTTAGGATTCAAATATGCTTTTTCCCTATGAAGAACAGATGCTTTATATGCAATAATAGGTATGACTCAAAAGCTTGGAATTCCGGGAAGCTTTTCACTATCTACTGCAGTACTATCATATCTCTTCGTTGCCGTTATAGGGCATTGATCCCGAACTGGTGCTAAGATACCCGCTAGCGACATCCAAAGAGCCGGTCGAATATAGTCATCAGAACTCGATATGAGAATATCCCCGAAAGCAGAGGGTATTGCCGTTAGCCGACATATAGTTGTCTGGGCCGATTGAAGTCCAGGTTATATTTCCAAGGACTCAGTGGCCTCCAGAGAGACATGACTTTATATGTGCTCGTCTATACGGGCCGCGGCTGCAAAGGAAGGGTGAGGAGAGAGAGAGAGCGACCAGATACATGACTTTATGCCGGTTGTATACCTAGGTATACGAGATGTAAAGCGGACCGATATGGTAGGAAAGGGGACGGGAAAGTAAAAGCACGTATTATATATATATGCAGAATGCTCGCAAGCTGGTAAATATATATTGTGTTATAGGTAATAGGATATACTCGTACGTTGCGCTTTATAGCTCTATACCTATGATATTATTAGATGGACTGTCTGTTTGTCGGGGCCGACCTTTCTATAATACTTGCTGAGTATAGAGTACAATAGAAGTAGAAGTTGGCTAATATGTAATTGTATCTACTCTTTCTTTCTGCCTGCTAGATCGTCCCCCCGTCTGAATATCAACGAAGAAAAGGTTTTCTTTCTGCCGTTGAGCTGAGGTTTATTCGAGTGACTGTGAACTGGACGATGGACTTTATCTTTCTTTTTCTGCTATATTTATATTCGACTTTGGGCTGGCTGTCGGTCTCTAGTATGAATCTCCAGGTTTTTAGAGGCCATTTTTCATCTTCTTTGATTTCTTTGGGGTAATAGCGTCCGGTAGGTTATCCTCGAATGTGAATCCAGCATGTAGATGTTAAAACTTGACAGACCAGCCGTGGAGGATTTACATACCCGACATGCCTAGAAGGAGGGCAGGTGAAACGGCGATGACATTATAAGCCTACTTGATGGAGTCAATGAGTGGACAATCGAATAGCATGGAACGAGGGCAATATTTGCCTTGCTGATTCGCATCTATGATTTTCTTGCCTTCGAAATCAGGTCTGCTGTAGCCGACCTTCCCAAATATTGGGGCATTATCTGGGGTTTTCACGACGGCGAGATCTTGCCTACTAGATTCTCTCCGAGGTACATACCATACCTGGAACTGCTGGACATTCTGTCAGTGGTAATACGGTCGACCTCGTCTTCCAAGGTTCTTTTATGCGATACTGACCTTGTGCTATTCCAGGCAATCCAGATGGTACTACTACTGCTGGTTTGTTAGCCTCTACTTCAACGTCTGGAATAACCTTCTTTTTCTGATGTGACAAATTCATAGATGATGATGACTCCGACCTCTAAGATGAAAGAGCGAATCCGACACGAGAAAACGTGACAGGCGGTTGTCTTACTGCTGAGTCATACTCGTATACCGACAGCCAATTACTCTACCTTCCAGAATATAAACAACCTCGGCCCCGCATCGGTGCATAAGCTACACCCCCGGATACTCGCTCTACTTACGATATCACAAGCCATCAACAAGTCTGCTCATATCTTCCAGCAAGCTCCGAGTAATCGAACTCTCCTACGACATCCTACGACATCCTACGACATCCTACCACTCAATACATCGCTTCTCCGACTACTTTGCCCCCCAATCAACCATCAAAATGGTCGCCGATTCCCTCATCTACCACCCCTCCGTTGCTCACTACCTCAAATTCGTCGCCACGACCGTCGGCCGCGACAAGCTCCTCCGAACCCTCCAATACTTCTCGCGATTCTACGCCTGGTACCTCTACCGCACCAATGGCAGCCCCAGCGAAATCGCGCCCTTCGAGGCCATCAAGAAGCAATTCGGGCTCACGCGCAAACTGATGCGCATCGGCAAGAATGTAGAGCATTTCAAAGCCGCGGCGCTCGCTGCCGATAACAAGACTCTCGATCCAGTCATCAAGTACTGTGCCGTGGGCCGACAGTTGGGATACGCTGGATACTTGAGTTTTGATGCGGCGACGGTTCTGGATGCTGCGGGGATCAGGAAGTTCGAGGCTGCCAAGAGGTTTCAGAGGGAGGCGTATAAGTGCTGGGCTGTGGGGCTGTTTTTCAGTACTGTGAGCGGGTTGTACTCGCTTTATGATTTGAGAGTGCAGACGGCCAAGATTGATAAGAAGGATGGAGAAGGCGTTGTTGCTGCTAAGAGGATTGAGAAGTATGTGATGCCATTCATTAGGATCGGGGACCTTTGCTAACTTTGTTTCTAGGGAGCGTGCTGCTATCAACCTTCAACTCCTTTCTGACCTCTGTGATCTGACCGTTCCTACGACAGCCATTGGCTTGGCAAACTTCGATGATGGGTTTGTTGGTCTGGCTGGAACCGTGAGCAGTTTAATTGGAGTTTACAGTGCGTGGAAGAAGACTGCGTAAGGGGGGCCCTAGGGGTTTTGGGATTGCATGAAGGTAGTCAAGACATGAAATTGTATGCAAGTTTGTACTTTGGTATTCAGCGATGCTTGCCATAGGGTGCCATGATACGATGCATATAATGCGCCGTTTCGTACTATCCAGATGACATTTTGGGATATTTATTATTTACCTACCTTGGACTTGTCCCGAAAGACACAATGAAACAAAATGATTGCAACGCTATCCTGAAGCATTCGCGCATTCATAAGAATGCTGCTTTTACTTTGACTGCTTCTGCACAGCTACATGTACATACATCTATCTATCTACAATGCACTTCCTAACCCTGGATCTGAAGTCAGAGTCACAAGAGCCCCCGAATCCCACTAACCAACGACACACCACCCCTTTCCTACAGATAATCTACCGGTCTGCCTACCGCGTCTCACTATGAGCTAACTAATATACCACGGCCAATACTCCGTATAGCTCCGATATATGATCTTCTCTTCCTCTACCTCGGTCTGTCCAACTCCCTCTCACATGCCCAACAAGCGCACCAGGATACCATCCATGCATACACGGTATTATGATTCGGGAGCAAACCAGATTGATCTACTTCTCTGGACTTTCTATACACGCAAACGATCCCTGTTGTTACACGTGCTTACTCCGTATACTTGGTAATCTACCTCCCTTAGTTATGATCCACCTCCCCTGCCCTCTTCTGCCCCAAACGCTTCAATCATCCCCCTTTTTCCACCACGTTTCCCAGTCCAGGAATTTTAGGTTTTGGTCTTGTTGATAGTATGATTCGTTGCACTATACATAGGTGACAAGAAAGAACGCATGATGTTATTCATCCCTTTCAATAATGCCCATCTACCCTACCTACATTTCCGGCGTTGATAAACTCCATTCATTGTATTGATATTTACCATTTTTCTCGCTTAAGTACTATACCCCTTTCCTCGTCTCCTCTCCTCTACCCCTTCCTTTTCTACACAGGACAGTAGAGGGGCTATCAGTTTAGTTTCTCGTTATCGACCGTGGCGAGAAATGGCAGGGTTGACAAGTTATTAGAGTTTCTTCTTTTCTTTGAAATTTTGGAGGTTTGATACTGTAAAAGTGCTTTTTTGTTCGGTCGTGCTTGATCTCACTGCGTGCTTTTCAAAATGTAGATAGGGATTCGATAATGCGACTAAACGTGATGATGATTATACACTTATATGAGAGGTATAAAGGGAGGGCGTAGACTTGGTGTAATTGGGAAAGCATCACTTACCTATATGCGATATTAAAAGGAATTCGAGACACATTGAAGAACGTGTATGCTGATTCAAAAAGGCATATCCTATTTATGCTACTTGAGGTAGGTATCCTGTCTTGACCATACGCCATCATTTCTATATCCAATATCAATACCCAACCTAGTCCTCCCTATTCATGCTATAATAACGCCTTCCCTGCCTCATAATCCTATGTCCGTTCCCACAGTGTGCGGCAAAACCAACATATTCCATCCCCTTCAAAGCTGAACTGAATAATCGTCATAGTCCTCGTCATCAGAATCCCCCACAAATACCGGCGGACCGGGTACACTCTCGCCCAACAAGCCTTCAGGCAACATTTGGCTCTTGGTCAACAGCTGCGACGACGCCATTGAATACGGAACCAGCGATTCCGGACCTTGATAATCATCTGCTGCTGAACGTGGTGTTGGGAGTCGGAGGGGTGTGCTGGAGAGAATGGGACGTCGGGGTGATTCGAAGATGATATCGCTGGGTGAGGAGTGACGCGGGGTCTGGGATTGGGTGAGATCGACCGTCGTTGCTTGGGATGGGCCGGGCATCCGGGGTTTGATGGGTGTAAGTTCTTGTTCGCTTTCTTGTTGGCTTGAAGGGATAACTTCGTCGACATCTGGCTCTTCGGATTTGATGATTTGACTGGAAAGGACGATTTTGAAGGGGTCGCGGCCTTCCAAAACTTGGCTTGAGACAGCTTCAGGAGAAACGTGTTCGTTTGAGTTGGCACCCTGGTTCGTGGACGGCTCTGGCGGTTGAGTAAATTGTCGAATCGTGTTCATGAGTTGCTCTCCAGCCTCTTGAGTATCCGTAGCGGAGGATGGAGGTGTGCTTTGGCTGGAATCCGGGCCAAATACTGGTGGCATAAGATTCGCCATGAGTTGATCCAGGACAACTGGCCGAACCCAGTTGAACAGGCCTGGTGCCTTTTGTAGCCACTCATTCGATTTCAGTTCTGATAATGAGAGAGGATTGGCAAGCTCATATAATGAAAGAATCTCGTACGCGTACATTTTCCCGCCTTTGCTGGCGTTAAATTCCGCGTTCCCCTCGCCACTTTCACTCAAAATCTGGCCAGGACGCTTGACAGGACCGATCATAGCCATGTATCTTAAGGTCGATAGTGGTGCCGTCTCATACATCCATATTCGTGACACGGTGGGTGGTAAGGGCCGAGCGAACGTGTTGTGGTTTCTCGTTCTGTTTAAGAAGCCAACCACTCTGGTAGGATGAATTGAAACGAAGACGTCCGAGTTCAATGTCCTGGGGGCCATAACTTTTACGTGTTGACTCGTCAATCGCTGGCTCTCCATAAATTGGGTCCTCTCTTGGAAAGTGTTTTCCTCCAATTCATCCAACTCCTCGGAGTCCACCTCTTCCACTTCGGTTGCTTGAATATCATCTGAACTGCTAGCAAGATCGAGAAGCCTGCCAGCCTCCACCTGTGTCTCGAAGCCAATTTCGCCGTAGCAAGTTTCTGGTTCCAGGTGATCGACATGCTGGAAATTGGTATGCACTGGCTCCTGTTCTTCGGGCTCCTGCTCTTCTGTATCTTGCTCCTGATGCTCTCCAGGGCTAGCTTGAAAATGCTCCTCAGGTTCTGAGTCTTCCTCATCACTCTCAGCATCGGAGTCCAAAATTTCAGTTATCATATTCCGTCTTGGTGATGCTTGAGGAAATCGGGAAGATTTCCTTCCTACGGCTGGCGATGCAACCGGGAAATCCTTATCGTCTTCGGGTATAGCGAATCTAACACTTTTGGCTGGACTGGATTTCTTTGCGGGGGTCGATGGCATTGTAGTACTTTGCGTTTCAGTGCTAGTATCAAAAGTATCCTTGACTTCGAGTCTAGGAAGTTTACCAGAACTCTTTTCACCTCTTCGACCTGTGCTGAAGGGTATTGGAGTATTGATAGACATTTTCTTTAGAGGCGAACGTCTGGCAGAACCTCTCGAGTGCGTTGATATTGGGGTTGTTGGCGATTCAGAGGACGGGATTTCCTGACGGAAGATCCGACGAGGCGTTCGAGGAGGAGGCATCGTACTGGAAGCTTGGGTTCTGCGTGGCGAGGTTCGTCGCACTGGAGAAGCAGGCTGGGGGAGCTTTGGGACTCTACTGGGACCGTTGAGGGATTGTGAAGAATTTGGGCCATCGTATATATCATAGTCTTGATTTTCTCCATTGTCCAGATTGTCCTCCGCCGACGTGAAACTCCAGTCCATCTGACTTATCGTCTGCGTTAGATATTTCGGAGGATTGTCCGGCTTGTCTCCCAAGGTCTTTCTCCTCTTGTTCCCTCGTTTCCTAGACGTTTCCTCATAGTCCATGTCATTCCCTTCCTCTTGTAATGACTTCCTCCCTGTATTCCAAGATTTTTCAACCTTTCTTTCGGTAGAGTCCACATCCTCCTCCCCCTCTTCCTCTTCCTCCTCCCCATTTAATAGCGGATTGAAAGTCACCCATCCCATTTGTGTGAGAGTATCATCGTCCTTTGCTTTAGCAATTCGGCGACCACTTTTCTTTCCATATGACTTCACGACTTTCTTCTGCTCTGGAAGCTTGCCTTGGCGTTTGGGTCTTGCGGATTCGTAGACGCGATTTGGTGGAGCGCTGACTCTTTTCTTTGGTGGCATTATTGAGATTTGCGAGCTTTGTGTGATTTGCGTGTTTTGTATGTTTTGTGAGTTTTGCACGATTAAATGTCATTGATTTAGTCGACGCGTTCGCCCTCGACGCGAACGCGTCGGAGGATGACTAATAAAGCTGGCCTAGAACCACCCTCCTTTCCTCTTCACTTCCCATTCAAATTTTCTCACAGCTTTGAATCCAGTCATGAATTCAGTGATCTGTCAAACCGACGCTCGCTTGATCTGGGAGTGTTAATATGACGGAAAAGCTCGAATATCTTGACCAAATTGCCCAACTGATGTAAAGACAAAGAAAAAGCGTCCATTACTCGAGTACACGACAAGGGGGAGATAAACCTTTCGTCAAATGACTAATACCGGACCCGTACTGTTGTAAATGACTGATACCGGACCTATATAGTTGTTAATGACTGAGACCGGACTCTTACTAAAAATGCATAGTATATCCTCAGCTTCCTCTATGTTGCACTTCTACATCGCACGCTTCTATATCGCACGCTTCTACATCGCACGCTTCTACTACATCGCACACTACCCTTCTACTGCATTGCACCCTTCTGCATCGCATGCTTTATAATGTAGAAGGGTGCGATATAGAAGTGTGCGATGCAGAAGTGTGCAATGTAGTAATTAATAGAAGCGTGCGATATAGAAGTATATAATATAGTAATTAATAGAAGCGTGCGATACGATATAGAAGCGTGCGATATGATGTAGAAGCGTGCGATGTGATGTAGAAGCATGTGATGTAATGTAGAAGCGTGCGATGTAGAAAGGGTGCGATGTAGAGATGAGGATATACTTTATTTTTTATGGGGATAGTACTCGAGTATAGTGGGGCTGCAGCCAAAATAGGTTCAAGTCTGCAGGTGAGTCCGGTCTTAGTCATTAGCAACTATATGGGTCCGGTATCTGTCATTTACAACTATATGGGTCCGGTATTAGTCATTTGACGTAAACCTTTACTGTACAGTAAGCGCGCGCCTGCGCTTGTGATAAGATCAATCGATGCGTCATACCGCGACGACGAGTTTCTTGAGCGCGTTTCACCACTATAACTATTAGGTAGAGAAGCTGAAAGGTTGTTAATTATTCATCTATTCAGACTATATGGCCATACAAACCCAAACCTCTCTTAGTCAACCTATCCACCATCCCTCGAACATGCACCTATGAAATGCCGTCATGCCACCCAAAAGACGAGGACGACCACCGAAGACGCGCAATGGGCCAGATCTTGATGCCGGGATCAGCGGCATTGGAGATACAATTCCTTCCTCGGTAGTCATGGCGCCCAAAAAACCCACAGCTCGAACCACGAAGGGAAAAGGGAAAGGGAAAGGAAAAGCTCCAGTAAAACGAAGCGCGGTTCCAGATGTCTACCAAGACATGCTTGCCGAAGCCCTGCCCTCGCACGCAGAAGTAACAGAACGGCCTCTGAAAAAGCGCCGCACGGGTCCGCGAGATGCTTCTTATGGGGTTGCGAATAATAGCGCGAGACAAACAGACGAGGATGCTGGCGACGAAGAAGAAGAGCCCGAGTTCGAGGATGTCCTGGACGTGGACGAAGCTGTCAAGACGCAGCAGACGGCATACCGAGACTCGGATGAGGAATCGGAAGAAGAGGAAAGTGACGAGTTGGAATATGCGGGCGTGGATTTTGGGAGTCTGCCGGGGAATGGCGAGGGGAGTGGGAGTGGGGATTTGGAATTGACGCTCACGGCGAATAAGACTGGGCCTCAGCGGCCGAAAGTCGCTACACGGCGGAGGGTGGTGTCGAAGGCTGAACGAGTTATGCGGTTGGAGATCCATAGGATGCATATCCTGTGTCTGTTGTCACATGTGGAAAGAAGGAATGATTGGTGTAATGATTCAGAAGTCCAGAAATCGCTGAGACCGCTGTTGGACAAGAAGATGATGGCTTTTTTACGGCCCAAGGCGGACATGTCGCAGTTTGGGAGGGCAGAGTCGGTCAAGCGGGGGCTGGAGCAAGCTGGGATCATGTGGAGGAAGAAATTCAGGGTTACGGCTAGGGGGGTAAGGAGGGCACTTTGGGCTGATGATGAGAAGGATCTCCAGAATGTGAGTTTATGTAGATTACAACATATAGACTTCAAGCTGATGTGGTATAGTACAACTTGCCTGACGATGTGGAATTTCCTATTGAAAAGTCAGACTTTAGAACAGCTGCCAAAAGTCTAAAAGGCTCTAGAGATCTGGGCGCACAGCTCTATTGTGCTCTCCTGCGCAGTGCAGGCCTCGAAGTCCGGTTGGTTTGTTCTCTTCAACCATTGTCATTCAGTGCGGGCGGCCCAGCAATGTCCAAAAGCGCACCACGAGCCCCCAAACCACCTAGTCCAGAGACAAGCGAGAGTGAGGAAGACGCTGTCAATATCTCATCCTTCATCCCATCATTCGGCCCAGGCCCAAGTGCTGCAGGCTTGCCAATTTCTCCGCGGCGGCGACTAGGGCATCCCAATGCTGCTGATTACAACATGCCTGAAATGAGTGCTCCGGTGCGACTACCACCAAGGCCGAAGAAGAAAGTAATCCAAGAATCACCGTTCCCCGTATACTGGGTTGAAGTCCTGGACGAGGCGCATCAGAAATGGCTTCCGGTTGATCCCCTAGTCACCGAAACAATTGCAAAGCCCCGAGCTTTTGAACCGCCAGGCGCAGATCGCGAGAACAACATGTCGTACGTAATAAGCTTTGAAGACGAGGGTAACGCAAAAGACATCACCAGAAGATACACCAAGGCGTATAATTCCAAGACGCGGAAGAATCGGGTCGAGTCTACTCCCGGAGGCGACAAATGGTGGAGGAAAACCATGAGCAAGTTCTCGCCGCCGTGGAACACTGATTTGGACCAGATTGAAAACACGGAGCTGGCAGCTGCTGAAGCCAGAGAGCCAATGCCCAAGAACATTCAAGATTTCAAAGACCACCCGACGTACGCTCTAGAGCGCCATCTGAGACGGAATGAAATCCTAGTCGCGACACGCGAGATTGGCAAGGTAGCCGCGGGTCGGGATACGGGGACGCCTGGGGGCAAGAGACTCGAGAACGTGTACAGACGACGCGATGTGAAGATCGCGCGGAGCGCTGATGCGTGGTATCGTCTTGGGCGAGATATAAAGATGGGCGAGCAGCCTGCCAAGACGATCCCTGCAAAGGGGAGGGCGGACGAGGATGTGGATGTGGATGTGGATATGGGTGGTGAGATTGATGAACGGCCGGGCACGAATCTCTATACGGAGGATCAGACGGAGTTGTATGAAGCTCCGCCAGTGGTTAATGGCCGCGTGCCCAAGAACTCGTTTGGCAATATCGATGTATATGTGCCAAGTATGGTTCCCAAGGGCGGCGTGCATCTACCTTGTAAGTTCGACCTATGCACTACCACCTACCATTCATCATACTAACCATATTCTCAGACGACGAAGCATCTCGAGCGGCGCGTATCCTAGGCATTGACTACGCAGACGCGCTCACGGGCTTCGACTTCCGCGGGCGCCACGGCACCGCTGTCCTAAAGGGGATTATTGTCGCTTCGGAATTCCGCGAGGCGGTCGAGGAGGTGATCCAGGGGTTCAGACACGAGCGAGATAGGGAGAGAGAGGAGATGCGTTCGTTGGCTGCGCTAAGGATGTGGAAACGCTTTCTGGTGGGGCTGAGAATCAAGGCGCGAGTGGATGGGTATGCTATTGAGGGGGAAGGAAATGGAGATGGAGATGGAAGTTTGCACGATGAGAGTGAGGCGAGTGATGTGTATATCCCGGATGATGACGATGATGAGGGCGGGGGATTTATGCCCGAATAATTAGATATTGGTATATGTAACTCTGATGGTAGATTGAGGCCTTCGAAGACCCCTAAGTCGGGGGGTCCTTTTCAAGTGTACAGGACAACCCCCCTGTATGTAACAGCAGGTGTGTCCTTTTTTGTGTTTTGAAACGAAGTTTCCAAAAGCAAAGCACGCTTGAGATCTCCTCCAGTATCTTTATATCCTGAACTGTTTTGTCTCCGGCTAAGCTGTACCTCTGGATCGACTTGCTTCTTTGCTTTCCTGCCGCCACTGTCCTTCCTGCTCAATTCATTCATTATAGGGCCAGTGAAAATAAAGGAGTCTATCCCCTACTTCAACTAATGCCCCAGTCGGCCAACAGCTCTCTAAGCCTCGACAATTTCAGCGGCTTGATGAGAAAATGATCGGCGCCTGCAGCTCTAGCAGCATCCTGATCACGCTGAGAGGCTAGTCCCGTCAACGCCACGATCAACGCCGACGGTGGGGGAGGAACATCAGGGGGTGTGATTTTCAGCTGCATCTTTTCGAGTGCGCGGATCAGAGACGTGCATTTGAATCCGTCACAGATGGGCATTGAAAGGTCTGTTTGTTGTATATATTGTTTGTTAGTTGGTAGTAGGTAGGAGTGGATGTATTGGTTTCTAAGAGTCTTTAGGCAGAAAGGACTTGCTTACCCATGAATATAACATTGAACCCCTTCTTGTCGTATCTCACGAGATCGAAAGCTTGAACGCCGTTCTCCGCAAAGGCTACGTCGTGGAAGTTCAGTTTCTCCATGAACGCCCTGAGTATGCGAAGATTGATCGCATTGTCATCCACGCAGAGAATTCTGGCTTGTTTTTGCTGTGTCGGAGCGTCGTGAAATGAGCGGATTGGTAGTTTGGTGACAACAGCATCGTCGGTAATAAGTGAGTGCGAGACGCCACTATTTGAACGAGGCAACTCGAGGACTGGAATTACAGTTTTCCCTGCATCGAGGTTCTCATTCAAACTTGCGCGATCATTTACTACCTTTATCTTTGCCGTAGGTTCCAGACAGGCAAGTATAGCCTTTGAAAGCTTGTTGGGTCCAAATGGAATGGTGAGTACTTCCAGCGAAACATCTGACTGGGCGTAGGAGTTGGATATAGCTTGTTGTCTTAGTTGCGTACAAACAACAATAACCCCTGGCTTTAGGCGATAATCAAGTACCGCAGACAGACACTCGGAAAGGGCCTCCTCGTCGACAATTACAATTGCGGCTTCTTGTTCATCGGGCACGCATGACATGTGCATCCACTGTACTAGATATCGATGTATGGAATCTTTGGCCAGATCTGCCATATTATTACGAAAACCATAAAAAGCAAAGTTTTTAGCTTTCCGACTTTTAACCACCGCGGATACCAAGGTGTCGGCAGTGCTTGGCAATATCGGGCTCAAGCCCTGAGATGTAGCATCAGTGACTGGTCTTCGCAATGGTAGTCTGACGGTGACGTGTGTTCCTTTTCCGACTTCGCTTTCAATATCGATAGTTCCGTTCTGTAGCTCTACTAGACCTTTGACATTGAACAAACCAAGACCTAAGATTTTCAGTGATGTGGACATTCCCGAGTGATGGATTAGGTCTCACCAGTTCCCGGAGCTAAAGTCGATTCTTGTGCGAATGCCGAGAAGAGCTTTGTCCTTAGGAAGTCTTTGCTTATGCCTCTTCCACTGTCGATGACATTCAGTTCAATAACCGAATCACAATAATCTTTCGACTGCCCTTTCTTCTCGTGGTGCGCCTTACGGGCGCTGAGATCAACTTTGATGAAACCCGATTGCGTATACTTGAGGCTATTAGCTACCAAATTCATGATCAGCCGCTGGAAAGAGCCTGTAAGCATTGTGAAGTGCCAGTCCCCAGGTGTGATATTCAATACAATGATAACCGATGGTGGCTTCAATATTTTGTCTCCGTTTGGCTGGATGGCTGCTTTTGGATGCGGGAAGACGTGGTAGAATGGGTTCTCTTGGGTTGAGATGTTGTACATGTATGCGGCTGCAACTATAGTGACAGCATCTTCGCAAACAGTTCTTAAGTCTGCAGATGACGAAGCCGACGCTTCTACTCTCATCCTAGGGACGTGTATGTTTTGGCTGGTGAGATTTTGCGCCGATGACTTGGGAGTGAGTGTCTTAGCAAGACCACGAGCGTCGCTGCGAATCGTATTTATCTATCTAGTCAGCATTGAGATATTAGGCTATTCGTAGAATGTTTTGAGCATATCTCAAGAGAAGCCGCTGTCGAGAAGTACGATAAAGGTGATGTAGAAAAATCTGTATTACATACCTTTGTGAATTCCAGTATACCAGTTATGATTTCGAGGAGCGTTTGACCACACGTAGATATAGTGGTACAGAATTCTTTCTGGCGTGTGTCAAGTGTAGAGCCAGTCATCAGCTCTGTGTGATAGAGTTAGCAATCGAATAATCAATGTTCGTTGACAAAAACAAACTTACCAACTGAAGCCAGTATCCCATGCAAAGGTGATCTGAGTTCCTAGAAACAAAAGAAAATCAGCATATACTATCAGAGGGAACTTGGAACGCAATCGGAGGTCAAATCGCAAAGATATGATTTTCGGACGTAGCTTAGTGAATATTCGGGTAATGGATTTACTTACATGAGAAATGGTTGAAATAAACTTCCCCTTCTGAGAATCTGCTGCCGCCATGCTTGCCCTGCTACAAGCCATGGAAACACTGTTCAAAAATCCGCGGACGAAAGCGCCCTCAACCTCGGCACTAAAATCTGGTATATGCGTGAGTGAGATAGCAAAGCACGCTGCGAGCGGGACAGCGCTCTCAACGTCCATGAGTGGAGCAAAGAATAATTGTTTGACGCCGGGAAAGCATTTCTGGAGGTACTTGGCCTCGAGTACACTCTTGTGGCCTTGAGCAGAGGTTGCGGTTGAAGCCGGATTCGGTTTTACGGGGTCATCGACCGAAGACTCTTCACCCGTATCATTGAAGGCCCATAGCTTTCCCTCGGGGTACTTCTTGAAGAGTTTTCGAAGGGATTTGTAGTACGGTGGTTGGAACGCATCTGTTCCATTCAATACATCTTCGTTCACAGACGAAGAATCTTCTGTTGATAAATTTAGAACTTTCGCTGGTATCTGCGCGTGTTTGCGATTTTTGGGGAGACGGGTTCCCTTGATAAAAGGTTTTTTCATTGGTGATCCCGTCTCTCCCTCTTTCTCATCCAATTTTTGATTCTTAGTGGTAGAAGAGTTGGACTGATGTATGTCAGTTGCAGGATGTGCTGATTCCTGCTCTTCCTGTAGCCCCGAAGCATTACTATCTGTACTCTCATCATCGAATACTTCCTCGCTTGTAGTGGATGGCTCAGCACTGAAATCCAGAAATGCAGTGTAGTTGATACCGAGTGATTCTCTCAGCAAATTTGCGGCACGCGAGAGAATTTGATCTTTCGTTGGAAATCCCTGGGGTGTCTTAGAAAGGCTTGTGTTCTGCTGAATCGACAGACCATTGACGGGCCGGTTTTCAAGGTCGACATTGGTGTCATGCGAATCTCCTCTGCCATTCTGAGCATTTGAAGAGGCGGGGTCCGCAACAGAAACGTCAATGATGGGCAGGGTTGCATCCACAGGTTGCGTTGATTGAGTTCCTTCGTTGGCGTTCAGCTGATGGCGATCCTTTTCAGCAGAGGTATCAGCTCTCCATAATTGCGAAATGCTAGATTTGGCCTCGAGAAAAGCTGCCATTCCTTGGCTCATGACCTCCAACCTCTTCCGCATCTCACTTTCCCTCCTCATCTCCAAGTACTCCATAACATTACGAGCCATAGTCCCTAGCAAGTCGATTTCGAACCTGGTTGGTGGTCCTCGTGGTCTGTCGTCCATAACAAAAACGCTGCCTATTGGGACATTTTCACGTGTGAGTAGTGGCGTCCCAGCATAATATCTGAAGTTAGGGCTCGTGACAACGTAGGGTAGGTTGCAAAATCTAGCATCCTTAGACAGGTCTAACACGCTGAAACATGCGTAGCTATCCGTTTCTAACGGCAACTCAATTGTATTCTATCAATGATGTCAGTGTCAAGTACATATAAAGGTAATGCTAACCTACTGCACAGAGGGCATCACCGCGGCTTGTTCTATGTAAAGTATGTCAGAGGCATTCGGATGGGCTCTGAGGTAACTGATACTTACCCACCACAGCCTACCCAGAGGTCATCACCTGCTTCATGTTTAGACGGGTTGTTCAAGTCCAGTGTCCTTGTCGACTCGGCAAGGAAATACTATATCCAGTCAGATTTGCAGATGGAGGGTGGGAAGGAAGACCACCTGTTCCTTCTCGTCCACGAGGGATACCATGGCTCTTTGCATCCCAAGCCTGCAAGCAATCAGTTGCATCAGCGCCGTCAATGTCTTGTTCGGACTCGAGACAGCGGAAGTAGATACGCCCGACATGGATTTCCCAAGGTTGTCTCTGGCGTTAAGCGTGTTATTCAAGGTGTTGGGGGGTGCCCTATGATATCTGCGGACCTCCCGTAGGCGCTTCGGCTCCGACGAGCGAGACGCCATACGGTACTATGGCTATGGGATGGGTGGTATGGGTATGGGGTGAGTGAGTGAGATGTGGGTGCGACGGATGTTCTACCACGTTTAGACTGCTGTGTAGAGGCAAGGTTGAAGAAGGCGGGGTAGGGGGGCTAA